>JAFEMH010006508.1:0-121455 GCA_022495995.1 Adenophora triphylla var. japonica
AAACTTTATACATGAATGGGCCATGTGATGAAAATTTGGTTGGGCTGGAACAAATCTGAACTGTCTGTATTATTATACTTTGTAGATCTTGTTATTCTTCTTTACTTATTGGTGTGTGGCTCAGCTAATGCGCTTAATATGTGTAGTTCTGATCTGTTTTATGAGCATTGGAGAAGCTCTCAATTTTCTTAAACCACATTTCCTTATCTGCACTCAGTTTTGATATTTGAGTTTAAGATGATCTCTCTCAAACAATAAATATGTAAAGAGATTATTACTTCCTATAGAGTTGACGAAAACTGCATTAGAGCTTCGACCGAAAGTAGAGAAGCTGAAAAACAAAAGTGAAGAGGAAGCTAATCGTAGCAGGATGGATAGGATGCAAACAAATGGAGACTTGCTTAGGTTGAATCTCGGCAATGGTAATACTTAAACAAGCTTTTTGTTTTCGCCCCTCGTTGAGTTTGAAACCTGTTTTACAAAGCCCTTGTTTTTACTGCAGGCCTATCCAATGCAACAATCAAAGAACTTGAAAATTTTATAAAGCTGATTTAAGGACTCACTGGCCTACACAAGTGGTCATTAGTTTGGATGTATTAAGGTACCTTTCGCAGCAATGTAATTGCCAGGTAATCTGTATTTCACCCTTGTTAATATTCTGGGGATGATGTTATCAATATCTACTATGTGATTTCACGATTTCCTTTGAATTATGATAACTATGTCGACCACCACTCAGAACATAATTGTCTCGTAGTTCCATGTTCTTGAAAGTTTGTGGATGGATCTTTAGATCTTCTAGTTCCAATTGCCTTTCTTTTTTCATCAGCTCATTATAGAGTTAAGCATGTGCCTCTTTTCCTCTCTCTCTCTCTCTCTTTTTTTTTTTTCTTCGAAGGATGGCAAAAGGCCTAACTCTCAACATTAATATGGCTTACATCCACTTCCAAATGAGGAAGAAAGTTTTCGGGAGGATCATATGGAGCACTACAGTAACTATTACGAAAACTACCTATGTTAGCAAGCCAAACAGCAGTTTCGTTGCACTCAGTTTCTTGTGGTTTAGTGATTTGGATTTCAGAGCGCCACCTGATTCTGTTAGAAGTTTCAATTATAAGTTTTGGAGACTGACGAGGCTGAGTAATAAAGTAGTTTGGGTTAAAGCAGAGCTAAATTTGAACTTTCTTTTATAAGATAGACCAAACTTGAATCCAACTAAATTAACATTATACTCCAATAATATGTACTTCCTCTGTACCACTCGAATTAGGACATTTTGCCATTTTGGGTGTACCACTCGAAATAGGACAACTCCAAAATGGAAATGTTTTATTTAGTGGGACCCACTTTCACTCACAACAAATTTCCACTCATTATTCTCTACACCACTTTCTCTCTCCTACCTCACTTTTCATACTCACAACACCTACTCCACTCACTTTTCCTTAATCCCCGTGCCCAACCTAAAAATCCTATTTCGAGGGTGACGGAGGGAGTACATCCTATATATTCTTGACAAGTTTTTTTTTGGGAGAATAAATCAATAATGGCATATTATTAGTAATGAGAAAAATCTTTTAGGATGAATGTGGATTTCGTATTAGATGGAGGAAGTAGTTTAAACAAAGAACTATGATATCCAAGTTTTAATTGTTATGCACGAAAGAGAAGACTTGTCATGTAAAATATTCGGCCATACAGTAAGACACTTAGATGTGTATAGGCTTTTTAGGCTTGTGATGTAATCCATCTCCCATCATTTGGCTTAACTGAGAGGGGTAAATCAGCTATGGAGTGCGTGAGATCAGTTAGCGCAAATCTTGTGAGTTGCTTAATCCCACCATAGCTGATATAGCCCTCTCCGTTAAACAAAATGATAGGAGACGGAGCACATCATAGGCTTAAAAGGCCTATACACATCTATCTGTCTGAATGTTTGATTGAACACGTTACATGACAAGTGTGAGTGGGGCAATCAGTAAGAGATTGTATAGGGTAAACTGGATTAGTTGCATGGTGTGCAAGTCGAAAAAATGAGGACCACAAAAGCCATCCCAACCCATACACAAAGGATATATGGTATTTGCTTGTATGCGCATATATAGGCTCTGCATGCTCATTGTTCATGCTGCAACTTGCCTAGAATTTTTATTTCAGTTCTCATTTTTTTAATACTCCCTCGGTCTCAAAATGAATGACCATTTTCATTTTAAGGGACATTTTGAATATGTTAATTTTCAGTAGAAATAATGCATAAATATTCTTGCTATTCACTTTCAAGCTTTTAGTTTTGCTAATATAATGAACTACGGTAAAATTTTTTTTGGTAACAAATCATTTAGGGTTAGTTTTTTGAAGAAAAAGTTTGATAAGATAATTCATTTGGGACAAAGTGGGTAACTTTTATTGGTTCTAAGTTGTAATAGATACTTGGAGTAGAGAAGCAACTGTTTATGGAGTATTATAGATAGATTTTCAGGTATCTCCAATATCACATCCAAACTGAACTTTATTATTGGGATAAACTCGATGGATAGTTCCCATCATGACATGTTCTAATCTGTGTACTTTCCGATAAAATCAGTAACACGAGACGCTACATAGAGTCCCCTATTCTGTTCTTGAACAAGACTGATATTTTTGTTAAAGTATTCCACTGCAAACGACACAGTTTGCAGCACAGTCCCAAACCCATCAATCTTTAACCCTTGTGGTACCGTGAAGAACGTAGTTGGCCCTTGACTTATGATTAATTGCGTAGCAACCCAAAACTGTCCTGGTATAGGTGCCCTCTTAATCTTATTTACATTCCCAGCAACAGAAAGCAGGATCTCAGCTGTATTTGCCTTGGGGCCACGGAGCCAATACTTGTTTATTCTTCCAGCTGCAAACTCAGGAACAAGAACATAGCTGAGGTCACTACTAACTGCAGAACCGCCTCCCCCACTTAGGCCCCTTAGCAAAACAGTAACTTGTTTGGTTTTAGGGTCGTACTTCATGAACCTCCCAGTTGACTCATTTCTAAGTTCTGGACTTCCGGAAAATCTGCATATACATGCAATTTTTTTGTTATATTCACACAAAGAATAAAAATAAATTAGTTTTATTCAAGATAAAGTATACCTTATATCAAAATTGGTACTAGCTTCATTGAAATAAACAGTCCCTGTCAATGGCTCAACTTCAACCCCAGTGAGGAACTTGAAAGGCAGACCTTCAGCACTAGTGGCTAGTGGTGTTGCAAGGCCCCCGAGAGGTCCAACTGACAGAAGGCCAAAGTAAACGTCGGCAATGTAGAGGGTCCCGGTAAGATAGTTGAAGCTAAGAGCCAATGGTCTTCCACATACGGGACCCAAATCTGGATCTGTCGTACCGTCACATAATACCTTGGTCCTGTATACGTTAAAAACAATAAGTACTCATTTGGTGTGAAATACTCGCTTCGTCCCAAAATGATCTTTCCACTTTTTTTTTTTTCCGTAACTAATGAACTTTGAGCAATAATTTTATATTGATTTAATTGTTTTAATGAAAATCTAAAACTTGATATTGATACACCATCAACAATCAATGACAAGTTCTAGATTTCCATTTGTATAATTAAATCAGCTTAAAATTATTGCTGAAAGTTCATTCGTAACGTCAAAAAAAGTGGAAATATCTTTTGGGATGGAGGGAGTAATGGAATTTGCTTTGTGGTCTTTTACCTATTTGGTGAAGTATAAGCGAAATCCACGAAACCAAGTGCGGGACTTAGCCACTTGAGTATTCTACCATCTCTGACGGTGGTATAAGGGCCTTGGCCGATAAGGTTAAAGGCAGCAGACTCAGGGCCGGTGACACCGGATGGCATTTGTAACTTGGTGAAAGTTGTATAACTTTGACATGAAAGTACAACACCAGAAAGAGAAAATAAAATTGTGAAAATGGAGAGCACATTCAATGTCCCAGCCAATGTTTCCATAGTTTTGAATTTGTGAAGTCAGAGAAATGTACAAGGGCTGTTATTTATAGTGATATCAATAGGTATAACAAGTTGGTGAATAGATTAATTCCTCGTTTGTTTTTCATTTTCAGTTTTTATTCAGATTTTAATGGGTGGGTGCATCAGATATAATACAATTCAGACTGTTTTTTTTTCTTCATTTAGATCTGAATGTCTTTTATTTTTCACTTAATTTTCAGATGTAAAACTATCACTTATTTACCTCTTAATTGATTTTTTCATATATATCTTTTACATAAACTCGTAATTTCAAAAATATCCAACCCAAACACTAGATCAATAACCATTCATCTCATCTCTCTACTTCATTAAATGTCGTAACATTAATTTCAGATGTGAATTCAGATGAATATTCAAATAGTTTGAGTAATTCAGAAATCAGTTTTCATACGTTACCTTTTATCAATTCAGCTAAATTTAACATTTAAAAAAATCAAATGCCACCTAACTATGGTCTATGGATCGACTATAAAGGGGCAATTGGGAAGAGAGAGATCTCAATTTGGTTTCCTCCCAATTTTTTCTGGTTCCATGGTAAATACAGTAGTTTATGTAGTGTTTCCTCATTAAAGAAGTTGACTCATGGTGAATTTGGAAAGTGTTTCTCTCTCTCTCTCTCTCTCTCTCTCTCTCTCTCCATTACTCCCTCGATACCTAATCCCTAAGTGAATGTCATTTTTTTTTTCAATTTTGCTTTTATCAAAAACAAATTTGATTTTTTATTCAACATTCATTTATGAATGAAGGGAGTATAAAGTAATACTCTCCCAGTCATATTGCAATTTCCATTTTAGTTTGCCCCAAAATAAGTATTACATTTCTAAAAACAGGTTGTAAAGTGTGTTGATCTTCCTAAACTGCCCTGAGAAGAAGCTGCCCTTAGCAGGTCCAAATTCAATTGTGGTGATGAGAGATCTTTGGAGCCCCTAATTGAAGAGTTGAAGTCAAAAAATGAGGACCATATAAAGAAAGCCACCCTAATCCATACGCAAAGGGTAAAATAAAGGCGTGCATGCGCCTCTCTTAGTTTGCTGCTTAACTCAACATGCTCATCGTTGGTCCATTTTTTGTTTCTTCTTAAAATATTACTTAATCCGTTCATAAATGAATATTGATTTTTTTTTTTTTCAATCAAGATCAAATTTAAAAAAAGAAATCGACATTCACTTAGGGAAAAAAGAAGATAAAATAGTATGTATATGAAAAACCCAAGTTGCTTAACTCTAACCACCGGACAAACACGTTTAGGATTTCATCACCAACCAAATCGCGAGCTCATCACCTCGGGCCAGGTCTGCGCCTAGAAGGCTCACAAGCCCCCGATCTTTGACATGCGGACACCATATCCATTCGTGTTTACGCCAACTTGATATATGCTTTATGTCAGGAAAAACATCTTGTCCTGTAACTCTATCCCATCAAACTACCGGTTTAATGACTCACATGTCCATTCTATGCCTTTTAGCATATCTCATGCTAACACATGCACAAAAATCGGAATATAAATACACACTTTATTCACTACGCATATACACGAAGCTTTCTTGCTCAGCTAAGATATTTTCTTCCGTGATTACTTATTTTCACTTTTGAAACTCTGAGTCGGAATTGAACTCAACTGAATTGAATTAAAGGTATTTTTGTGTTTTAGGATTCATTCACTAAAGTCAGTTCATTCTTTGGAGACCATAAGGGTGCGTTTGCGAGTTTAAAAAAATGAGAGAAATGAAGGGAGGGAAAATGAGAGAGAGTCTAATTTTTTTTTCTAAGGTTGCTTTCGAGATTTTATAGGAATGAAATGGATTAAAGGGAAAGAGGGCCGAGATGGCCCAACAGAAAAAAGAGGCCGAGGCCCGGCGTTCACTAGACGAAAGAGCAGCACGTGAGAAGCAAGTGACGCCCTCGCCTCGTACAAAACTAGTCCAAGTAGGGCTTAAACCCTAATTTTCGTCTCAAACCCCCAAAACCCTAAATTTACTTTTACTCTGTAATCAATCGAACACAGAGCCATCGGAAATGGGGAGCGATAGTGAGGCAGAGAAGTCGGCGATGAAGGAGAAGAAAAAGATTCAAGCTTTGGCCCCCATTGCCAAACCCCTCGCCGGCAAGAAGCTTTCCAAGCGTACCCTCAAACTCGTCCGCCGAGGTCTCTCTCTCTCTCTCTCTCTCTCTCTAACTTCATGTATATGTATATGCGTGTTTATATTCATGATAGTTTTGATTCTTTTATTTGAGTTTGTAATGTAAATCTGTTGGGTTTGTTCTTCCTAAGCTGCTGAACACAAATGTTTGAAGAGAGGTGTCAAGGAGGTTGTCAAAAGCATCCGCCGTGGTAATAAAGGGTTAGTCCAATTCATTTTCTATGATTCATGATGTTTGGTTGTTCGTGTATTTCTGATGTTGACTTCCATTTTAGTTAAATACTTTCAGAAAATGCTTAGTGTTCTTGAAAAAGAATTGAGAAAAAAAAGTACTCCTATCTCTTATTTTTTCTAAATGAAAAGATCCAACAAGTTCTCATGTGAGGATACTGTTTTTGGTGGATGCAGAGTATGCATTATAGCGGGGAACATATCTCCGATTGATGTGATAACCCACGTTCCAATTTTGTGCGAAGAGGCTGAAATTCCTTACGTATACGTTTCTTCAAAAGAAGTAAGTTGGATTTCTCTCTTCTGCTTGATCTGTTGTTAAGTACTGATCTCTCTGCTGCTCTGCCTGATGGAGGATAGTGTGGATATTTATTTACTACCTCTGTCTCAAAATGAATGTCCAAAAAGAATTTCAAATTTGCTCTTGATCAAGAGCAAAATCGAATTTTCTTTTGACATTTATTTTGGGAGGGAGTACATTTTTTATGTTCTTTCTTTTTGTGATGTTGAAGAAGTAAGGTTGTTCTGCTGCAATCAATCTAACCCATCTGATTTTCTCGGTATCCATGCGGTGATTTCTGTTATTACATTCTTAAGTTGTTAGAGCCCCTGTAATGTTAGTTGCTTATCTCAAAGATGTTTTGCCTTAGCTTTTGTGTCTAAGCATGCCCATCCAGTTAACGATAGTTTACCGCCTTGCAATTCTTTTGGTTCCAGCTCCTCCCAGCAAAACCTTAATCATACATCCCTCCCAAATAGGGAGTAGAGTAAATGATGTACTTCTATTCGCTTCCGCTTGAGTTTTGACTAGTACGTTGGCACTCTTGCTAACTGAGTTACCTATGAATACCTTGCTATTTTGCTAAGATCTGCTTGTTGCCTTAACATTTTGATCGTTATAACAGCTGCAGTTTTGCTATTTCAATATGAATCTTCAAAGACATTCAAATCTTTGAAGAATCTGCTGCGTTTTCTTGTAAATGATGCTTATAAACCTTTCCCGTATTATTATCCGCAAATAATTGTCCTAAAAGGTGATATATATTACTGTGTTTTCAGGATCTTGCAAATGCAGGGGCAACAAAGAGGCCTACTTGTTGTGTTCTGGTGCTAACCAAGCCAACTAAAGGGGAACTTGCACAAGAAGAACAAGACAAGTTGAAAGCAGATTATGATCAAGTAGTCTCTGATGTGTCTGAATTGGCAGCATCTATGTTTTAAACACCTAAATATTGCAATGAAGTTTGTACTTTTATTATTGACATTTATGTACAACTTATTGCTTGTACGCTATCAACCTTCGAAGCAACGGATTCCATCATTAAAGACTGATTGTATTCAAAGTTCAAACCGCAAAAAAAAAATCTAAAAAATAGAGATTCATTTCGAGACAGTGGGAGTACTATTTTCCTACTAAACTCAAAATATACAGAATTTCAGTTTGGCCAGTAAATTTCCTGTCTTTGATATAGCAAGAGACTGCATCAGAAATGTTGTGCTACAAATTTATTCAGTAAAGATGAACTGTAAAAATAAAAAAAAAAAAGAACTATTTTTGAGATGAAAGAGTCCTGGACAGTAAGAAACCTAAGCCACCAATTGCTAGAGTTAGAATAATAGGGATGCCAATGTGTTCAACATCTGCCAATATCCTGCCACCCCGAACTGCCCCTGCTGCTCGCTGTGACCTCTCTCCAAGTGACTCGCGCATCAGGTGGGTAATATTGTCTAATTGATGCATCATCTGACGTTGTCCCCTTGCCATTAGCAGAATCTGCTTACAACAATGGTTTCACCAGTTACAACTATGGTCACGTCAGATAACTGGGGGAGGGGGTAAAAGGGTAAATTAAGTCTCAATATAAATACAATTTGGAAGTCTGGTATATATTTACTACTCTCCATCCCAAAATGAATGTATGGTTTTCAAATTTGTTCCTGATCAAGAGTAAATTTGTTTTTTTTTTTTTTTAGGGGAAATTCATTTTGGGGCGGAGGGGGTAACATAAATTTTTCCTAAATAAGAAATCCGGAGAGGGAGAATATCATGGTGGTACCTCTTCCAATAGCGGAGATTCTCTTGCTAACTGGGAAGAAGAAGAGGAATTGGGTAACATTGAACCATTTAACGAACCGTTACCTAGACCTGCCATGAACAGTGAAGTGGGCTCAGAGCCATTGCAAGCTTCAGCCAAATTTTGTTGGCTAGGATTTGCCTTTCTGACGGAGAATTTTGAATTTAGCTCTTCGATACGAGATGTAAAATCGTCCATTCTCTCGTTCAAAGTAGAAATTTGTTCTGATAGTTGAGTGATGACTCCCTACAGAACAATAAACACGACAAGTGAGTACGTTAACAACTGCCTATATTTTTACTCCATCCCGAAATGATCTTTCCACTTTTTATTGTTGTCACTGCGAAGATACTTTGCCATAAATTTAGGTTAATTAAATTATTCTAATTAAAAATTTACACTTGTTATTGATACACCATTATAGATACTAACAATAACAATTTTTAAATCATTACGATAATTTTATTTAACCTATAATTATTGCTCAAAGTACCTTCGTGGTAACAAAAAAAAAAAAAAAAAAAGTAAGCAGCAGATCATTCCAAGACGGAGGGAGTATTTAGTAAGAGAGGAAATGCCAAATCAATTATGTCAACATAATCATAAATCTAAAATCACCTGGTTAGATACTGCTGCCGGTGAATCGGCGGTTCTTCCATCATATCCCGTAGTATTGACAGAAAGTTTTGTCAGCTTGGACATGTTCTTGTCACGCTGTGTTGAAAAAGATTGTGACATGCCGCTGGAATACATTCAATAAAATAAATCAGCTAACAATCATCATAGATGCACCTAAATGAACAGCATGCAGTTTCTCAAAACAAACAAGAACAACAAAGTCTTAGTCCAAAATGATTTGGGGTCGGCTAACATGAATCAACACATGAGATTGTGTGAAGAAAATAAATGTAACATCAACAACAACAACAACAACAACAACAAAAACAAATCCTTAGTCCCAAAATGAATTGGGGTCGGCTAACATGAATCGTCAATGAAAAGATTTGAGGGAAACATATAATATTAGAAAAAAATGTGAAAGCTAAGAAGAAATAGGTGAGAAGAAATTTGGAAAAGAAAGAAGAAGAATAATAGAAAATTATATAAATAAAATTAAACTCCATCATCCACGTGAAGTCCTCCACTCTGTTCGCTTAAACACTATATTTTCTTCAATCCAAGTAGATCCATATCGCTTTCAATCACTCTTATCCATGTTTTCTTAGGTCTTCCCCCACCCCTCACCATATCTTATCAATTCTCCACTCTTTAGACCTCCACTCTGCATTTTCTCACCTTCCAAGAATTAAAACGACAAAATAGCTTTTCCAAAACATAGTACTCCCTGCGTCCCTAAATGAATGTCGAAATTCAAGAAATTTTTGTCCCAAAATGAATGTATTTTTTGCAAAAAAAATAAATAAATGTTCCTAAACTTCTATACAAAATTATAGAATTAGCGATGAAAGCTCAATCCAGTCTCTGGTCTCAAAAGAAAGATGAAAAGAATTACCGACTAAGGTATTTATTCCTCCTGTCTGCAGAGGCTCGAGATAAAGCTTCCTTGGGACTTGAAACCAACTGTTCATCTAAGCTAAGTTTTGTTTTCAAATCTTCTGGCAATGTCTGTCAATTAATTTGATTAGGAAACACTTCACAGTGAAAAGCTGCAAACTCAATTAAAAGTAACACTTACCATAACATCATTCACCAGCTTCTCCAGCTGAATTTGTTCAATGTAAGTGCGAGGAATATATGAACCATCCAAGTCCAGCTGCTCTGCAATATATTTAACGAACAAACGGTCTTTTCCTTGCACCTTTGAAGCAATGTCAGCAAGTTATGAGAAAGATTATTGGAGATTTAAAAAAAAAAAAAAAAAAAACTTGCATGACAAATACTGAAAAGACATGAAAATATTTAAACAGATATTTCTATTGAATTGTAAACAATAAGATCCTCCCCCCCCCCTGAAATTTAAGCTAATAAAAAGGAGAAATTGTGTATTAGTGTTGATACACTACCTGTACATACTTGCGGTTGACTTGTTCTAACCAATCAGTTTTCACGCACACCCTATCATCAAAAAAGGAGTGGCTACTTCTTTTTAGGATGCTGGCAATAGTGTATCCTAAAGCCATCAGCCCGCCAAGTAAGCGGACACTAACTTCGAAAGTGATTCTTGGTGATATGATGAATGGACTATCGGTGACCCACTCCTGTAAGAAGCACACAAAAGAACGTTACGAGTATGCATAGTGGTTTTTTGGGACACTTGACTCTGTGTTCATAACAGACTCGTTCATTGAACAATTCATTAAGCAAAACTCTGTTCATGTTCATGTAGCATAAGAAATTACTAAAAGCACCCTTTTGTAGGTAGAGCACAACACAAAATCATTGTATTCATTTATCTGGAAATATATACTCACTATGTCCCAAATTGAATGTCCTTTTTTATCCCAAAATGGATGTCCTTTTAAAACTTCTCCTTCAAATAACTTTGTCCTTGCATGATTTTTTTTTTCAATTTTTTTTTTCATAGTTTATTATATTTTTGCAAAACTAAAAGTTTGAAAGTAAGAAAAGCAAGAATATTTATGATTTTTTTTTTCATTTAAAAATTAACCTTTTCAAAATGACCCTTAAATTCCAAATGGACATTCATTTTGGGACGGAGGGAGTGTGTGTGTGTATATATATGAATGCAATTAGATATCCAAGATACTTCAGGACTAAGGTGATCCTAGGCAAAGAAATAGCCACTTCAGTGTGTGAGGAACTAAGGTGATCCTTAGATACACACATTTAAGCATATAGCTTAAAAAAGATTTTCTATAGGGAATGCCCGCCAATGTACTATGAGGGAAATTTCACTACAGGGAGAACAATAGACTAGGACGCAAAACTACATATAGCCATGTAGAAGTAACGAAAACTTGGCACGTACAATAAAAGATAAGAAAGCAAATTCAATGAGCTTAATGCGAGACATACTGATGGTTCCTCAAGGATGTATTACTACGCAGAAGTTTGCAAAAATTGCTCATGTTTTCATCAAAACAAAAGTCCGGGTTTGATAAAACTTAGTTGGCCCATTCTCAAGCCACTTGGTCTGCAATTCCCTTGGTCCAGTTGACTAATGAAAATGCAACGCTTCTTCAGGATAAGCTTAAAAAATAATAAAACAAAAATTAGGTTCATACCTCAAACATGAGATTGTATTTGCCATCCCTGTTCCTCATCCTCAGATATGACTGACAAGCTTCAGGATCTTCACCAGGTGGAAGAAGATATATATCATAAGTTTCCTCTGTAGTCTCTTTGTGGTCTTCAGAAAGAACAGACCTAATTTGATCTGCAGTAACATCCCTTGTTGACTACAGTAATGAAAAGCACTTATTCAGTGCTAGAAATAGAAGACAACAAAATCAGGCAAGAACCTACTCTATGATGCTTGTACAATTATATAGTCCATCAGTCCCAAAATAAATGTTGCATTTGACTTGTCAATGATCTTAAGGAATGTGTTTTACATGTTTCTATATTGCTTATACCATAGTAAAATTGCACTAAGATTGTTTCCTTATTTAGAAATGTGACATTCATTTGGGAAATAGCAAAATGCAAAGTGCAATATTTATCAAGGGATGGAAGGAGTATTAGACAAAAACTGAGAATCAACCTTCAAAATATAAGTAGGATTCTGAAATCCGGAGAATGGATTGAATTTGTTGATAATTTTTATATGTGCTGTTTGAAGATCTGGTTCGATAAAAGCCTTGTACATAGGATATACCTGTATGCAAGAATGTAGAACAATTTGAACGTAGTTGACATTCAACAAAGATGTAACCAAGTAATAGACAAAGACTGGAAGCAAAGAAATATATTTATCTTTAAAGAATGATCTAAGACAATAGGTGTGGATATAAACCGTTTCAGAAATTTGATGAATTATTTCTTCAGGCTCTTGCCCAGCACGTTGAATGTCTCTCAGAACCCGCTTTACGAGGTCAAAGTGGACTCCACCAGTCACAGAAACACGGAGATCTAGTAAAGGCCGCAATTTTTGACTGAGGGCATATATGCCTTCAATAATCACAATACGGGAGCTAGGCGCTTCTATTTTCCTGTTCAAATATGAATGGGTAATATTTCTTTATAGTGGCCTAGTAACTGAAACCTAACAGAAAATTAACTAGATAAGCTGAAAAAAACATTCAGCTCATCAGTGAGAACATCAAGATACTACAGTGTGGAACGGTAAGCATTAGATGAAAATGACCTGTTGGTCCATACAGCATAAACAAGCAAATTGTAGAAAAAAATTATGAATAGGTGTAACATGTTTACAGGTTCTCTTGATCCAACACTAGACAACATTGAAATAGACCCTCACAATGGAAAGAGACGACATATTTACTAATGAGGCACAGAAAGCGCAATGACAGAAGTGTTTCATAATGCATGTTCAAGTTTAAGACTCATTGACGAACAAACTGCTATCATTATCAAAAATATACAGCAAGTCAACATCAACAAAGCCTTAGTCCCAATGGGGTAGGCTAAAGCCTTCATCCCAATGGGGTCGGCTAACATGAATCAGTTATCAGAGACATAAAAGAGGGGGAAAACACTATCCATTTCAAGCAAACTTATGAGTTTATATCATCAACAAAGATTGATTAAATACTTTCAACTCTTGTAATGCCTTCCCGTCTGACTTTTTCCTCGTTTAGCAGAGAAAGTTGAGCAAATGAAAAAATGAAACACCATCCCAGCCCCACCCCCAGCTTCCTAATGACGAGGAACTGAAAGAGCCAGGAAAACAAGATTTACCAAGGTGCACGCATGTCTGAGCCCAAAAATAAAATGAAATAAAATAAAAGTGGAAGGAGATTTCCAACCTGTAACCTATCCGGGAACTAGACTTAAAATCATAAATGGGAACTTCAACAGCCCTCCCTTCTTTTAGACCATGGATATTCTCAAGCAGGGTGTCGTAATCTGTCAATCTTGGATCTGTTTCAGAATATTGCCAGCCATCAGAGTTTCGCCAATGAACCTTTATAATGAAGCACAGTACTTTCTGAAATGACAGTTATAGGAGAAAAAGGGATAGAATAACATCTGCACTAGATGGTTATCTTGTGAATGTAATTATCCATGCTATAATGACTCTTTCTTCTTTTC
The DNA here is from genome assembly GCA_022495995.1 of Adenophora triphylla var. japonica. Classification (NCBI taxonomy): domain Eukaryota; kingdom Viridiplantae; phylum Streptophyta; class Magnoliopsida; order Asterales; family Campanulaceae; genus Adenophora; species Adenophora triphylla. Next base: position 13,650 of record JAFEMH010006508.1, read on the forward strand.
TTGGTAATGAGAAAAAAGAAGATTACATTAGGAAAGCAGAAAGTAAAATAAGACTTGAGAAGTCAAATCAAATACAAAGAGGTCCTTAAACGAGTGCTCATTTTTTAATACTCAAGGAGACCAAGGAAGTTGACTTCTACACAAATTTAGCTGCACATATGCATGCTACACAAATACCCTTATTGTCAACTTAAATGCATTGCTAGTGCAGATTGGAACATAAAGTTGTCAAAGTTGAATTTAGTAACCTGGAATAGAAATCAAACACTCATTTTGGAGCAATTATTTGCTAATATGGAGGAGGATTTTGTCACAAAGGGAGTGGTATATTACTCTAATGTCTATAAGTAAGAAAATTGAAGACAACAATACAGCTTTCATCCATGTCCAGGATAATGTAAAATTCTATCACTCAAATGCATGCAAGACAAAGTCATTTCAAATTTCTGGTAACACAAATAATCAGAGGACCCGCCAAGTTAAATTTGAGATAACAAATTGCCTGAAAACACCGCCTGGGGTTCCATTATGCCTAAAATTCAATCTGCATCAGACTACAAGGGTTTCCAAAACTTTACTTGCATTAAGCCTGTGATGAAAAACTCAATTTTTCCAATTTATCCTTGCAATCTAATAGTCTAGGGCCTGCTGTAATGGCATCTGAGAAAAAAGTAATCAGCGAAGTACTGGGTCTTGGTATTAGTCATCGGAGAACTTGAGTAAAAGGAGCCGAGTAAAATTAACTACTTGCAAAGTGGCCAGGGATTGCATATCTTTTTCGTGGGCTGCATAATTAGGAGATTGCAAAATTTACGTCACACTATTTTGGATAGAATATATAGACCGAATGCACATATGATGATCAAAGCAACCCGAATTCTTCTTCTCTATCCGGAAGTAGAGATATCATAGCAACAACAAGTCCCCACAGAGTTGAGTGATAAGTTACCAACTCATCTACAAACTTAAGCTATTAGATAGGGTACAACCATACACTCACAATTCTTTGGGTAACAATTGTAAGCGGGATCAAGATGAATAGAACCCAAGACCTCGTCAAACCACAGCTACCAGAGAAAGATATTACATTCAGAGCTATAGCATCTACAACCCTAAATGTGGATTTGAGGCCCCCATGTTAATGTTATATGCATCCCACTCTCTAAGTCCAATCACTCTATGTTTCTGACCCATGGACATACAATAGATCTGTGCCGGAAATGGTGAAAAACAAGTTTTTAAAATGAAAACACCCCAGATCCCCAATTCATATACCAGTATCCAAAATATAGCAAGCAGTGTTGTCCCTACATTTACATATCCTTTGAATTCATGAATATCATTCATGAACTCAAAGGATTGTGTATTTATTATGACATGGGTAGGTTCTCCTGATCTGGCTTCCAGCCATTGTTAAGTACTCCATAATACAAGCCAGCCTTAATAACCTAGCTGAAGTCCAATGGCATGATTGCTTATTCAAGCTTCCTACCTAAGATTTAGGATCAGAGTCAGATAGTTATCTCAAACCCTGTGATGTGTAAAGAAGACACCAAATCAGATCAACTGACCTTCATCTACTGGATCCTATAGATCGGTGGCAAATATGATAAGCCTCTGAAACAAAGCAATTCTACAATGTGGACTAATTTGTGTTATAACCAAAGATATTATATGCAGACTATCCATTGACTGTATCATATATCAAACATAAATAGTTCTGACCCTAATATTGGAAAACTTTAAAGATACACCTTAATAAGATGATATTTACAAATCAGAAGAGACAATCATGGGATCCTTTAACTAATGCCATTGGCCGATCAAAGTAAGAAAGTATTTACCATCATAATTGCCATCAACAATACGGCTAGCGTCGTTGTAGTTGTCCATTGTTATAACAGCAATGTTTGGTAAGAAGTTCAGGACCTTATCCGTGAAAACAGTCTTTCCGGCCCCAGAGGGACCTGCCACTCCTACAAATATAATACCCTCATTCTTTTGGGCCAACAACTGACATGCACGAACAACTATGAAGAAACCTTTCTCGAAGGACAGAGGATCTTGGATCGGGATGATCTCAAAACGATCAGAATCCTTCTTTTTAACCAGTTGTACTTGATCTCGGAGAAGGCCATACCGTCGCCTTGGAGATTCCAAAACAGACATATCTTGAGCCATTATAAAATCTAGATAGATATGTATCTTCCGCTGTGCTAGAGAATAAGCTGTAGAAAAAAAAATCAAATTAAGAACAAAGGGCAAAAGCAATTCACATATAGTTGTTATCTTATTACTTCCTCCGTCCCATAATAAATGTCGCACTTCCATTTTAGTTTGTCCCAAAATAAGTTTTGCCTTTATAAATATAGAAACAATCTTAGTACAATTTCGTACAAACAATTTACAAACAAGTAAAGCATTTTTCTAAAAAAACATTGACAAGTCAAATGACAAATTTATTCCGGCACAGAAGGCGTATTATTCTACTATGACTAATTCACATTCCCTCCATTCCAAAATAAGTGTTGTACATTCCAATTTGGGACATCCCAACTTAAGTGCCTTCTTTCCCTATGAAGAAGTGTTTTTAACCAATTGTCTAAAATGCCATTTTCAACAATGAGATAAGAAAGCAATGGGTCCACTTATATTTGATACGACTATAGGATACTTTGGGGGCAGTAAGGGAAAAACATTTGAAGTTCAACACTGGTCGGAAGGAGTATCCTTTTCATTTATATGCTACTTCAGAGATTTCAAGAAACTTTGTTTCCAGGGTCAATGTACCCTTTAAGTAAATTAAAACTCATTATCATAACATGCTAATCAAACGATTTTTTAAACTATACAAATTGCATCTGGCATATCAATGTAGACACAGTGTTATCTCGGTCACAAGTTATGGTTAAATATTGTTCACACATTGGTGTCCTTTCACGTTTTCATTTCTTAACGTGATCATCAAAAACTCTGTTGCGTATAAATGATGAATAAATTAAAACTAAAATGTGACATATTTTCAACTAAGCAAGAATTCAAGTCAGGCATTTCATTCCTAAATGTCAAGAACCTTTGCAATATAGAGGCCAAAGGAAATCAGAGCACTTACAAAACTTATACTCCCTCTGTCCCAAAATGAATGTCCATTTTTGTTCTTGACAAATGAAACACTACTCTTTTTCTTTTTTTTTTTTTTTCATTTGCCTTCTCTATTTACTGATTTCCTTTTCTGGAAACTAGAGAACTTAGCATATAATTCAATAGTTAATCCTCACTGATCTTGGAAAACAAATATAGCTCCGCAGTAGAAATCAATTGTAAGGTTGGATTTAAGACAGAGATCAACCACCTTCAAACAATTATAATCCCCAAATTAAGTGTAAACAACATATACCCTTCATTTCTTGATTATTATTTTTTTGTCTCTATAGTAAACTGAAGCATCGAAACTGAAACGAACAATCCCGAAGCTGAAATTTAATACGAAATTGAATAAATGATCAGAGAAAATGTGAAGAACATAAAGAAACTAACCTCAATAAGAATGTCGAGTGATTTAATCCCTATTTTGTGATTTGGGAAATCAAGAGAAGGGTTGAAAGATTCTTGATAATCTGTAAGTGGGTGTGGGTTAGTTAGAATGAAAGACACCTGGATGGAGAGATTGAATCTAGACGGGAAAGGTACCTAAGCTATGAGTTGTTTGAAGGCTGTGGATTTACCTGTCGAATTACAAAAAGTTGATGACGACGGTGATGGAGATTCGACGCTTACCTCAATTAGAATTTGCAGTTATGTGTCTGTTACTATGTGTAAGTTCGTTTTTTTTTTTTTTTTTTTTTTTTTTTTTTTTTTTTTTGTTTGTCTTGATTATTTCTTTGAATGCTTCACCACCCCTTCTTTTACATCCTTTGTCAAACACCCCCCTTACTTTCTCATTTTACCTTTAACTACCCTCATTTCAAATTTTAATTTGACAAGAGATTTGGGAAGATTTGGAGGTGGTGCAACGCATTGCTAACAAGAAAATGACCATTGGTGTCGATCTCAACAGACATGTGAATTTCACTCGACATTACTTTAACAGAATTCATGGAGGTTTTGACTTTATAGAGAACAATGAAACATGTAATGGTGATTTGAATTTTGCGATGACATATACTTGAATGAACGCTTGATTTAAGAAATGGTACTCTTAATTGGCAATATGTATATATATATATGAATGAAGGTAATGCACGTTAAATTGATTTTTTCTTAAAAAATGCTTTTAAAAAGAGTTATACGAATTGCAAGGTGATAACTGATATATCAGAGTACATTATTGATAATTTTACTTAAAATATACTTTTAGTTAATTACAAAAGTGTATTTAAATTTCATAATTATGTTACACTTAGGGCCGGCCCAAGGGGGGGGGTCAGTGAGGGCAATCGCCCGGGGTCCTTAGTGGTAAGGGACCCATTCTTAAATAGGCTATAGTGTATATGGTATGCATATGTTTTTTTATAACTATAATAAATATTTATTTTTTTGCTAGTTACACATAATTTGGGAAAATAACTGTATGTAAGTCTGTTAGAATTCTGCGTAGGTTTCTTAATTTTTTTCCTTGTATTTTGCACACAAAGCTCCTAAATCTATCATAATTAATCAAGCTCTTCAATCTTCATCAGATCTCCTCCTCCCACTATCTCTTAAAATCTTCCTTGAAATGCTCTTTTCGGCCGGCCCTGCTCCTAGTCCTGGATCGCTCTTTTCGACCGTGAACGGTGAATCAATCCGGCTTTCTTTCAACACTTCCCTTTTTCGTCGAAGGGTTAAATTAACTGGTAATGTAAAAAAAGAAAGATTAGGGTTTGCCTTTTTGTTTCTTTACTCTGAATTTTGCTTATTTAGGGATTTTTTTCCTTGTATTTTTTGACTAATTGTTTATTTATCATGTTCTGATGCAGGATCATGAATTAAGTTTGATTGTTCTACTTACAACCCAATTTCATCATCCGTCACAAGACTTCATCTTACAAGAATTCAGGTGTTGATGTTCTTTTTGAAAATATTTTTGAATTTTTACTTAATTCTAGCAGGTTGAAGTCGTTGGAATCTCATGAATTAAGAGAATGTTGCATAAAGTTCACAACTTCTTTTTCTCACAATAAAGTGTCAGATGTTGATTTGGATGATTTCTTTTCTGAATTAAAAGTGTTGCAATTCACTTTGCCAAGGTGGTCAATGTCAGCTCTCGAAGTTTTTGAATTTGTCAAAGATGCAGATTGTTATCCTAACGTTAGTATCGCGTATCGAATTTTTAACTATGCCCGTAGCCGTGACATCGGCTGAAAGAAGTTTCTCAAAACTGAAATTATTGAAAAATTACTTGAGGTCATCAATGTCTCAAGAAAGGTTGAGCGATCTTGCCATTTTGTCTATTAAGAATGATTTTGTGGAAAATATTGATATTGATATGGTCATTAATGATTTTGCATCTAGTAAAGCTCGAAATTTTGTGTTTATATGATCATAATGAATGTGCTTCTTTAATCGTTTTTTACTTTTGGTCATCTTTCAAGTTTGATTTTATTGGAGTTCAACATGGTTCAGCTATTGAAAACAAAGATCTTCTTCAGATTTTGGGATGCTTAATTGTTGCACAAATGATTTTTATTCTTGTTCTTTTAATGATCTTGTTGTTTTGGATATAAACCTAGTAACTTTACTTCTGTTTTATCTAGGAAAAAATATATAGCATTTGAGTATCGTAAAAATATACTCCCTCCGTCCCATTATTTACTTCACCATTTTGACTCCGGCACGCAAATTAAGAAAATGGGTGGGAAGAAAAAATGTTGTGAGTGTAATTTGAAAATAGGAGAGAAAAATTTGAAAATAGGAGAGAGAATGAGTGGAGGGAATAATAAATTATAATGGTGTTGTGAGTATTAAAATAATGTAGGAGAGATAATGAGTTGAGGGAATAGTAAAAATTCTTTGCCAAAAAAGGAAAGGTGAAGCTTTCAATGGGACACCCAAAATGGCAAAAAGTGAAGTTATTAATGGGACGGAGGGAGTATAGCATTTGAGTATTGTAAAAATGTCTGATTAATTAGGGGTCTCTTCATCTAATTTCGTTCGTGAAAGTTTCGTGTAGCTAGGAAACTTGGATCACGCAATAGGCAAAGGATGTGAGTACAGATGTGTCTCACAACTGTCCACACATCCACAGATAATGCAGCGGAATAAAATAAATAAAAGCAAATAAAATGCAATAACTCAAGAGTTATATACGCTTACTGATCTGTGTGATCAGCAAACTAGGCTTACGCCCAAAAACCTTTTCACTATAAAAACTTATGTTTCTTACAAAAACAAATAAGTGAAAAACTAAAATATGAAAATACTAAACAAGTTCTAATCACCTTCTACGATATGAACAACTCCCCTTTCCCAAGTAGGACTTATTCAATCAGAAGTAAAACAAGAGAACTTTATGAAAACCTAGATGTGAGTTACGGATGTAAGCTCACAACCTAAAACAACAATGTCGAATGACTATGAAGAATGTGATTTTCTCTCGTAAATTGTGTAACTTCTCTTTGTCTTTGAATGCCTTGTATTTATAGAGCACCTTGGAGAAGATCTTCATGCAATCGACTTCTTCCTTTTCGTGAGATTCCTTTTTCTATATGAAAACATATAACACACTCACAAGGAAATCAAATATTAGTAGGTTAGTCCTAATATAAAACTATGTACATAAATAAAAGATATTTACATAATTACAATCTCTTAATAAAATTAAGATACTTATAAATCTCCATGAAAGTCCCAAAATCTTCTTACCATATAGAAGTCTTTTGAAATAAGGAAACATAATAATGTTCCCACAAAACTCACGTTTTCAATCTCCCTATTTTGGACTTTCCGGGTCAAAACCAAAGATTTATAACAAACATAATATTATGACCACGGACTATTGAAAAACATAACTCCCCCTGAATGGATGTGTGTCCGAGATGTGTATACACATCCACACATAAAAACCGCAAAACAATTAGAACGAGAATACTAGCGGTTCATTAAGCAAAACCAAAAACCATTCGAAACATCCTAATTAAAGTTATTACGGACCATTGTTTTAAAAACTAAAAACTAAAGCGAGAAAATTAAAAATTGTTTTTAGCAACCATCACAAGAAAATACCAAAAAAACTTTTCTCCCCTAAATCAAAGATCAAAATGTCTCCACCTAAAGCCAAAGAAGAGCTTTAGCTTTAGCGGCATTCACAAGCGGCATCCCGGACTTCACTTCCGGCGGCATAGATCGCGATCAACATTTGAACTAGAATCTCCCCCTTTTTGACAAGAAAGTTTAGCATACCATCTAAGGAGATTATCTCGAAGAGCTTTCAAATTATTGGCATGAGCTAAGGAGGCTTGGGCTTGAGCTTCAAGAAAGCCTATAATTTCAAAGCATCTAAATCTTTCATCCGAGCAAAGCAAAATTCTCTTCGGATGTGACACCGGATGTGTCCACATCTTCCATACCAAGCTCGGGAACGATTACTCTTGGGAGATCAACATGCCTCTGTTTGGGGTCTAATAGAGTTTTGGATTCCTTAAACAGGGCAAAATTTTCCACCCTTTCTTCTCCTCTTTCAGCCTTTACCCCATTGGTTATGAGAATTTGGGAGATCAATGAAGGGTAAGGTAAAGACCATTTTTTCGAGGGAGACTCTCCATAATCACAAATTTTTCTAAAAATGAAATCCCCAAAATTAATACGCTTCTTAAGTCCCAATCTATACAGAAGCAAGGCTTGCATTCTAGTAACAGAGGTTTTGTTATTGGAGGGACACAAATTGGCAGCAAGGATGGAGTGGAGAAAACAATAAAGGGAAGATAATGAACCACTACCTAAATCCTTAGGCTTTACAGGCCAGGAAGTGACCTTTCCATGTGTGAGAGCAGAAACCAGTTCATCCTCCTCAATAGAAACTATATCATCAAGATTATCACTCAATCCAAGAAAATCATTGATAACTGAAGGTGTAAAATGAACAAATACTCCTCTAACATAAACACCAGTGGAATGAGAGTAAGTTCTATCAAAATTCTTAGGCAGATTGGCATAAAATTCATAAACCAATTTTGGATAGAAGGGAAGGGGATGGTCCACAGTCAAGAATAATCCTCTTTCCTCAAAAAACTTGTCCATTCCAAGTTTAACAAAAGTATCCCTATCCCTTTTCATCTCAACAACAAAGGCTTTAGAGGAAATTAACTCAAACCTATCAGAAGCCTTTTTGGACAGAAATTTTTTGGACAAGGGTTTGGGGTTAGAGATGAGAGAGAGAGACGATGACATACCCAATTCAGCCTTCTTTCGAGTAGATGTGCGTCTGGATGTGGGCACATCCTTAGACACATCCTTCACAGGGAATGGCACTTTGATGGGTTCAACCTCATTATCATCAGCATCGAGGAATCTAGCACTCGTCCTTTTTTTTTTTTTGATCTAGCTCTTCTCTCCCAAGCTTGTAGTTTTCATCCGAAGCAAGATCATCATCCTCTCGAGCTAGAGTCGATTCTTCTTCTATTGGCTCCAAATCGCCTCACCACCTTTTTCTTTCCCTTTACATCTTTTAAAATCTTAGCTAATGGTTCATCATCACCGAAGGAAATAAGGTCCTCAACAGGACTAGCAACCAAGGGAACAGAGGGCTCAAAGAATGGACTAGAAACATTATCCCTGGGGTGAAGCAAAGATTGGGATAATGGGATCGAAGATTTTATGGGAGAAGCAGGAGCAATAGGATCAATGTGTACCGTACGGGGAATGGGGCCTCCTCAATAGAGATCAAAGGATCGCATGGGGAGCAACAAGAGGCAAAACCGATACAACAGAGGCACAACCTCGCAGGATTAATCACAGGACAAAGATCAATAACAGAGGGAGGAGTAATTTTTGATTTAGCCCTAGTCCTAATAAGAGGGACTATTACCTCATCATCTTCTTCTATTTCTTCAAGAACAATGGCCGTTGTAGGTTTCCCGCCAGGTTTTAATAGGTTCTTGGCTTTGTCAGCCTCTGACAGCTTGCGAGTCCTACCAGATCGTCGAAGAGTACGAGGAGGCACCGGCGATGTAACAGAAGTTGGGGGTTTTGCTTGAGACAACTTTCTCTTCTTTGTTGAAGAAGGATCAATAGCAATGGCGACATCCGATGGTGGGATCACCGGAGAGGATGGAGCCTTAGGGTTTACCTCAGTTGAAACATTCACGGCTTCCAATGAAGGGGATTTGGGAGAAGAGGCTTCCATTGTTGGTTCAGACGAGGGTGATGGAGAAGAGAAATCAGCAAGAAATTTAGAGATTACGGGATTTAGGAGAATGGAGTCCTCTCTTCTTGCTATTGAAATCGGCACAATGTCAAGAACATCTTCTTCTCTTATATTCGAATGCTCGGCCATTTAACAGAGAGATTTGAGGTTGGTTGAACAGTGCACAGGAAATTAATGCAAGGGTGTGTGAATTTGTGTGCAAACGGGAAGGAAGAACAAAGGGTTTTAACAAGGATTATGAGGGAGGAGACGGATGTGAGGTAAAATAAATACTCACAGCTCCCCCTTTCCAAATAGAATTAGGAATCCTTTTCCAAACAGGTAATCACACCTCTAAAACCTTAAGAGTCCTCCAACGGCTAGAAAACCTTTGGGGTTACCACACACAAGCACCTTCCAAGAAAATAAGGGATTAAAATAAATCAAGATTTTGTAAGATTTTTATGAAAACAAATAATACTTCGGCATATCTTTATTTAAGATAGAATCCCAAAAGAATTTTTCAACCTTTTCAAACAAGGATTGATACACACCTTTTCTTTTCATGCAAGATATTGGAGATCAAAAACCTATATAATCAAAGAGTAAATTAAGAGAGAAAATTAATTAACTAGCATATTTACAAAGCTCCTATATGTCCTAAAATGCAATATGCCTAGCATGATGCAAACACACAAGTGAAGGAAATATTCTCAGGTTATGGATGTGGCATAGGATGTAAGTCACATATTGGGACACATTTAGATCACAAAAAGTCAATGAGCAATAATCCAATCTGCACAGCCTCTAGGATGCATCCACCAATTTTTTGTTGTGGATTTTTGCAATGTGAGTAGCTTTCACTTTACTTGATCCCAAAGATAGCCCTTTTTCCCAATGATCTTATCAAGTTTGACTTCAAGTTTTCTTATGAAAATCACTTGATCACACTGGTATGGCTTCATACTAAGGGTGAAGCAGCTGTTTCTCACACATATATATATATATTTTTTTTTTCTTTTTAGCACCCACTGTGAGATACCTAGGAAGGTTATACCAAGTAATCAAAAGATTACATGGACAGGAAATACTCACAATTAAGTGATCAAAAATAATGTCAAAGATGAAGACTCACAAGTGACCACACTGAGAAATTTCGTGCTAATGCATGATATTTTTGGTTTTTTTTTTTTTATGATTTTTTTTTTTTTTTTTTTTTTTTTTTTCGCTTAAACTAATCTACAGATGTGTTAGAGGATGTGAGACACATCTCGGTCTCACAACCTTAGATATCACACAAGCCAAGAGACTTCCTCAAGGAGGAAAATCTCTCCAAATCTAATGCCTTTGTAAATATATCGCCCAATTGATTTTCAGTCCCAACAAATTCCGCATTAATACGCTTTTTGCTCTACAAGATCTCTAATGAAATGATGTCTAATATCAATGTGCTTTGTTCTAGAATGTTGAACAGATTTTTAGATATGTCCAAGGCACTTTTGTTATCACAAAAAGCAGTCAAAACTTTGCTATTTAATCCATAATCTTTAGCATTTGATTCATCCAAAGTAATTGTGTGCAAAGAACTCCCAAGGGCAACATATTCAAATTTCGGCGGTGACAAGGACACACAATTTTGTTTCCTACTATACCAAGACACAAGGTTATTACCTAGGTAGAAACATCCACCAGCTGGTACTTTTTCTATCATCACTATTTCCAAATTTCAATCGTAATCAGTACCCTAACCAAATTTGTGTTTGTTTCTTTAGAGTAATGTAGACCTAGGTTCACAAATTCCACTCACATACCTAATGATTCTTTTCAATGCTTTAAGATGGGACACTTTAGGGTTGGCTTGGTATCTAGCACATAGACACACACTGAACATAATGTCAGGTCTACTTGCAGTGAGGTAGAGCAGGCTTCCTATCATGCTTCTATAGAGGGTTTGATCAACACTCTCACCATCTGAATCATGGCTTAACTTTTGGGAAGATCCCATTGGGGTTCTTTGATGTGAAGAGTGTTCAAGCTCAAATTTTTTCACAAGATTCTTGGCATACTTAGACTGAGAAATGAACATGCCATCTTTGAATTGCTTAATTTGTAAGCCTAAGAAAAAGTTCAACTCTCCTACCATGCTCATCTCAAATGTGGAAGTCATGCTATCCACAAAGTTAGCTAACATAGGGTCAGAGTTTGACCCAAACACAATATCATCTACATAGATTTGTGCCACAAGAATCTCCTTTTTGTTTCTTCTCACAAACAAGGTTTTGTCAACCTCACCTCTCTTGAATCCTAGTTGAAGCAAATGGTCAGTCAACCTACCATACCAAGCTCTAGGGGCTTGCTTTAGCCCATACAGAGCTTTCTTCAGTTTATACACATGATTAGGATATTTGGAGTCCACAAAGCCTTTAGGTTGCTCAACATAGGCTTCCTCATTTAATATCCCATTTAAAAAGGCACTCTTGACATCCATTTGATGAAGAGTAATCTTGAGGTAACAAGCAATGGCTAACAAAAGCCTAATGGACTCAATTCTTGCAACAGGAGCAAATGTCTCCTCAAAGTCAATTCCCTCAATTTGAGTATAACCTTGAGCAACTAACCTAGCTTTATTTCTAGTTATCACACCTTGCTCATCAGTTTTGTTCTTAAAAATCCATTTGGTTCCTATGACATTACCATGTGAGGGTCTAGGAACAAGAGTCCATACCTCATTCTTTTCAAATTGAATCAATTCATCTTGCATAGCCATAATCCAACAAGATCTTTCAATGCTTCAAGAACATTCTTAGGCTCAATTTTAGAAACAAAACAACAGAAGCTTACCCGGGAGTATCCGAGGAGCAACTCCATAAACCACCCATCTTTCTATAATCAACTTTGTCCTTTTGTCTAGTTCTCGCTTGAGCATGCACATCTCCCACAACTTGTGAAGTGGGGTGGTTTTTCTGGATTTTTGAAGGGATATCCTTTGACCTATCCACACACCCATTCACATTATCTTCCTGGAGCATCATCACGATCGAATCGGAGAGGAACCTGTCTCGCCATTCTACGGGAGTTTGAGTGGATGTGGGAGCGGATGTGGGTTCAGATGTGGAGGCGGATGTGTCCACATCCTTGGTTACATCCTTGTCGGGTTCATCATTTTTAACAAGACTGGAAGTTTCTTTTTGCTTTTTCAAAGACTGTTTCTTCATCCTTCCAAATTCAAAGCAAGCAACCCGAAATGTCATCCTCAAGCCTTGAGGTTAAGATCAAGTGAGTCATCAAATTTAACATTAGCAAGATTCCATAATGGTCTTAGTTTTGAGATTGAAAACTCGTAAGCTCTACTGCTTTGTGGAATAGCCCATGAAAATTGCTTTGTCACTTTTTGAATCAAACTTGGACAGGTATTCTCTATCATTGAGAATATAACAAACACAACCAAACACATGAAAATATTTTACAGTTGGTTTCTTTCCAAGGAGAATTTGATATGGGGTGACAGTGCTACCAATCCTTAGGAACACCCTATTGCCAATGTGGCAAGCGGTGTTTAAAGCTTCGCCCAAAACTTTTTGGACAAGTTCTTTGAACTTAGCATGACCCTAGCCATTTCTTGCAAGGTTCTATTCTTTCTTTCAAGAATTCCATTTTGCCGTGGGGTGATTGGTGCGTAAAACTCATGAGTGATTCCCTTAGAATTGCAAAAATTGGTGAACATTTGATTCTCATATTCAAGGCTACGGTCGGACCTAATCCTCACGGCCTTAAGACCATAAAGATTTCTAACTCTTTTGTACCAATTCTTGAATTCTCCAATTGTTTCGACTTTTCTCTTAAGAACATTACCCAAGTGTACCTAGAATAATCATCAACACACACAAAGGCATACTTTTTCCTACCAAAGCTTTCTACTTCAATAGGTCCCATCAAATCGGTGTGAATCATCTCCAAACATCTAGTTGTGGAGCATTGTTGGACCTTTTTATGTGATGCTTTTGTTTGTTTTCCCTTTTGACATGAACCACGTACATCGGGGTTCTTGAAGTTCAGTTTGGGGAGGTCTTTAATGGCTTCAAACCTTTGAAGTTCTTCCAGAGTTCTACAGCTAGCATGCCCTAATTTTTGGTGCCACAGATTGACATCATTAGCTTTTGAGCTTAGGCAAGAAAGATTGTCACCAAATTGGTAACAATTATCGCCAGATCTAGGACCGGTAAACACACATTTATTATCCTTATCAAACACTTCACACAAGTGCTTATCAAACTTCACAAATAGGTCATCATCACACGGTTGGCGATGCTTATTAGGTTGGCTTTCAAGCCTTCCACATGGTACACATTGTGCAATTTTGGGAGACCCTTGACATCTAGGGTTCCTTTTCCAACAATCTTTCCTTGAGCACCTCCACCAAAATTTACTTTCCCTCCATTTATTATTTCATAGTCTAGAAGGACAGCTTGGTTCCCAGTCATGTGCCTAGAGCATCCACTATCAAAATACCAAGAGCCAGAGACAGTACGCTTGAGGGAAGAGTAGACAACATTACAGGTGGTAATTGGTTTGGCTACCCATTGTTTAACGGTTTTCTTTTGGTTTGCAGAGGTCTCGGATTGATTTGGATGTGTGTTGGGATGTGTATACATCTTCTCACACATACTGAGGAACATTTAAAAGCTTGCATTTTTATCGGCCTTGAGTTTTGTAACGGGAAGGGCCTAATGTGACCAGGAGCTAGCGGTAATGGCAAATGTAATGCCTCTTCCTTGGTCTCTTCTCACTCAGAATGACTTTTTCTTTAAAAGCTTGTTTTTTCACACTTTTAGAGGTAGAACCCTCATATCCCTCCTTTACAAAATTATTTTCAAAACCTATACCAATTTTGTCACGTTGACCCATAGAGAAGGCTTCTTCCATTTTCATTTTACTTTTGTTTAACTTAGTGAAAGTATTATCAGCCTTTTCACATTCATTCTTGAATTTTTCAGGGTCAACTTCTCTTTTGGTCACAAGGACTTCAAGTCTTGCAATGGTATCCTTTTGAGCATCATTTTCTTTTGAAAGTACGCTTTTTCATCTTCACAAGCGGCCAATTTATCGGACGGAGATTTGTTTACCTTAACTAGTACCTCAATTTTGTCCAATCTTTTCATCCAATCTGTATGCGGCTCCTTGTATGTGTGCAAAGAGTTCCTCATAGGGAATGTCTCTTTCTTCATCTTCATCATCCGACTCTCCTTTTACGTAGAAACAGGTTCGGCTCCGGTTCGAGATGTGACACCGGATGTGTATACAACCGAGCCCACATCCAAGGGTTTTTCGGGAGTATATTCTTCTATATCTGAGAAAAAGCATTAAACACAGAATGGCAATTTAAGACAGACATGTTAGCCACTTCTTCTTCCTCATCCTCACTTGTCACTAAGGGTAGCGGTTAAGCTCATCCCCTTCTTTTTAAGTGTGTTAGCACACTCATTTGCATAATGACCAAAGCCACGACATGCCCTACATTGGAATGATTCGGATGATTTATTTTCAAAACTTGGTTTCTTGAATCCGATTGTCGGTGCTAGGTTTTGGCTTTTCGGTGATCTTGGAAGTAGGTCTATTGGGAAATTTGCTCATCCTTCTATTTTTCAAGATAGAACTGAATTTCTTTGAAATAAAAGCAACATCCTCATCTTCAAGATTTGACTTGTCAATCTCGGAGGATAATTCCACAAGCTCTCTTGGTAATGCGGCGGCACTTTTGAGAGCAAGGCGTGTGTTTTGTTTTCTTCTGAGCCTCGAGGTTAAGCTCAAACACAAGTCAAGATTCCTATGATGGTGTCAAGACCTACGGTATTTGTGTCCTTTGTTTCTTCAATCACAGCCTACTTTAATGTTGAACCTCTCGGGCAAGGTCCTTAGAATCTTACTAACAAGTCTTGCATTGGAGATAGATTCTCCTAGACTTGTGCATTCATTTGAAATCTCATGAATCTTAGCGGCATATGACACAATATCCTCGGTTTCTTCCATTCGAAGTAACTCAAACCTATCCATTAAAATTCTAAGCACGGTAGCCTTCACACTTGGTGCTCCCTCACATTGAGTTTGCAAAATATCCCAAGCGGCTTTGGCTATACTTTCATTTGTTATAAGCTTGTACATATTCCCGAAACATGGTGGAAATAGCACCCGTGGCCTTTGAATTGTAATTTGCGGCTTGTATTTCATCAAGAGTCCATTTGTTCTTCGGGTTTTCTTTCAAAGAAGGACTCACCAACACCGAAGATGGCTTTTTCTCCACAGTAGGAGGTTGCCATGCAACAAGAATGCACATCCAAGCTCTTTCATCAATACTTTTGATGTAATTTCGCATCTTAGACTTCCAAAGAGAATAATTTGTGCCATCCGAGACAGAGGCCTATTTTGGTGATTTTGGCATTCCATAATGACTACACTTTACGGATCAACACTCGGTAATATTTCGAGAGTTGGCTCGATACCAATTGAAAGTTTCGTGTAGCTAGGAAACTTGGATCACGCAATAGGCAAAGGATGTGAGTACGGATGTGTCTCACAACTGTCCACACATCCACGGATAATGCGGCGGAATAAAATAAATAAAAGCAAATAAAATGCAATAACTCAAGAGTTATATACGCTTCATTGATACGTGTGATCGGCAAACTAGGCTTACGCCCAAAAACCTTTTCACTATAAAAACTTATGTTTCTTACAAAAACAAATAAGTGAAAAACTAAAATATGAAAATACTAAACAAGTTCTAATCACCTTCTACGATATGAACAACTCCCCTTTCCCAAGTAGGACTTATTCAATCAGAAGTAAAACAAGAGAACTTTATGAAAACCTAGATGTGAGTTACGGATGTAAGCTCACAACCTAAAACAACAATGTCGAATGACTATGAAGAATGTGATTTTCTCTCGTAAATTGTGTAACTTCTCTTTGTGCTGAATGCCTTGTATTTATAGAGCACCTTGGAGAAGATCTTCATGCAATCGACTTCTTCCTTTGTAAGATTCCTTTTTCTATATGAAAACATATAACACACTCACAAGGAAATCAAATATTAGTAGGTTAGTCCTAATATAAAACTATGTACATAAATAAAAGATATTTACATAATTACAATCTCTTAATAAAATTAAGATACTTATAAATCTCCATGAAAGTCCCAAAATCTTCTTACCATATAGAAGTCTTTTGAAATAAGGAAACATAATAATGTTCCCACAAAACTCACGTTTTCAGTTCGAGCCACACAAAAATCTAGGAACGGCCCTGGTTACACTTTCATAATTACTAGTAGTCGTGCGATTCACGAATAAATAAAAATATTAATATTTTTATATAGTTAATTATAAAAAACGTGAGAGGAATGGGGAAGTGGGGCTTTTAAATTCTACCTACAATTAAATACATTTGTCATGCTAGGTTCATGTACTTCTTTTTTTAGTATTTAACTTGACAATTTTTGTTTTTTTTTTGTCTCATTTATATTGAGCTTTTTTGTTTGTTCATCCCTTTTTTCCCCCACAAAAATGCCCCATGCTAATCTCCGTCTCATAAAACCTTACCCATTTATTATTCTGACAATCAATGTAAAAAATTTTTGACCAAACATTAATGTCAAACTAATCATTCTAATGAAATTTTAAAAATTATTATTGATAAATCACTTAAGATTTATCAATAACAATTTTTAGATTTTCAATATGACGATTAAATTGACATTTTTGTTTGATCAAAGTTCATTAGTATTGATCGCCAAAAACAGAAATGGGTAAGATTTTATGGAATGGAGGGAGTACATATTAAGGATTCACTTTTTTACTACACTACTCAATAAAAAATATTACTCCGTACTTGAATCATTTTTAAGGAAATTCATGAAATATAATAAATGAGACAAATTGTCACGACCCTAAATCTAGGCATCATTTTGATCAGGTGTTGAGCACGGTGAGTGAGGTGCGTAATATTTTACTTTATTCATTTCATAATAATTGAGATTTTTATGTGTTAATGGTAAGATTTTAATAATTGATTTGACATTTTAGTGATGCTAATAAATTAAATTTAATTATTTAATGTCTAAATGAAATAAATAGAAATTTTGTAGTAAAGTTATAATATTGAAAATTAAATAAAAAGCTTTATAAAAAATGGGGGGCTTATGTGTTAAAAGTGAAACTCAAGAGAGTTAATGGAAATAACTTGAATCCTGAAGGGCTAAAGTGAAAATTTGGGTTTATAAATATCCTACTCTTTCCAGAGGCGTTGAGAGAGAAAGAAAAAGCCTTGGTACGATTCTTTTGTTTTAACATTATAATTTCATTATCTTTCAAAAATTTCTAAAAATTAACCGTTTCTTCGTTTTTAATTTCAACTGCGGCAAAGCGATCAGGAAGCTGAGTAGAACATTTAGAGCCGATCAGATCATCTTTTCATTTCGACATATTTTTGGGTAAGTTATTATAATTTCTTTCGATAACTGTTCATACTATTTATAATGATGATATAATTGGTTCCTGATATTTTTAGTATTTTATTTGGGTTTGAAATGAAAAAAAAATGAATTGTTGAAATGAGTATGTTAAGGTTTTGGGACATAAATATGGTGAGGGTAGTATTACGGTTTAGTTAAAATGATAGAGAGTGATACTTCTTTGTATGGAGCTTGAAAAAATATGAGAGATAAATGAATTTTGATGATTTTTACATGATTATTTGGATTTTGGAAGGTTGAAATAGGTTTTTGAAAAGAAGTATAGTAAAGGGTGATAAAATGGTTGAGTTTAATTGGAAGTATGTGGTATTGTTTGGGATTCCTTATAATGGAGTGGCTAAGTTGTAAAGTTGTGATTATATATGTTATATAATGTTATTATTATTACATAATGATTCTTGGTAAATTTGACAAGGTGATTGACCTTTGATATAATGAAAAATGATTCAGAAATGAGTAGGATGATAGGTTGGTAATTAAAAAGGTTATTATAAGAAAACTTATACTCCCTCCGTCCCATAAATTTATGAACTTTTGGGTTTTGCACGGGGATTAAGGAGGAAATATTATATTGAAAGTGTTGTGAGTGTGAAAATAAAATAGGAGAGAGAATGAGTGGAGAGAATAGTAAATTATAATGGTGATGTGAGTATTAAAATAATGTAGGAGAGAGAATGAGTGGAGGAAATAGTAAAGATTCCTTTCCATTTTGGGAAAGTTAGATATTATTGTGGGACGCCCAAAATAGAAAGTTTACATATTATTGTGGGACGGAGGGAGTACTCCCTCCGTCCCACTATACTAGACACCCAAGGGGTGGGTTCAAAAACCAAGGAAAAAGAATAAAATAAAAAAAATGTGTGGTGAAAAATGAAGAGAGAGAATGAGTGGGGTAAATAGTAGTGTTGGTTGAATAAATGTGTGGTAGAAAATGAAGAGAGAGAATGAGTGGTGGGGTAGAGTGAATATAAAAATATAAAAACTTGGTTATTTTTGGAAGGTGTCAAGTATAGTGGAACGACCCAAAATAGAAAGAAGTGTCAAGTATAGTGGGACGGAGGGAGTATATGGTTAAGGGAGTATTGTAGTGTGATTGTAATATGTAAAAATAGTGAAAATAGTTGGTACCAATATTTATTCCATATTAAGTGATGTTATTAGGTTGTAAATATGGTTGTGAGAATTCTCGAACCACTTTAGTTAAGTTGGAATGATGTTAATATAGGTTACCATTGATATTTTAATGCGTGGGATCACTTGTCTTGACTTGGGAATGGATGAGAATTGGTTCGTGATGGATGAGTAGGTAAAAAGTGAGATTATGGTTTGGTGTGAGTTGCAATGAATGGTAGATATGTTATAGGTTATGGAGTGAGTATGATTATGGTTTATAAATGGTAAAGATACTGATTTGGGTGGTTTGGCTTAGCTGGGAAATGAGAAAAATTGGTTTTGTTCCGGTTTGGCAACTGATGTTCAACATCAGCAACACTTCTGGTGTTGGGCACGACTCGTGCCCTGGGGCACGAGTCGTGACCCTCAGCTTGGAGTCGTGATATACAGTCGTGAGAATTTAGGCAGTCGTGCGGGGGTTTGGCACGACTCGTACTCTCGAGCACGAGTCGTGCCCAGGACTGGTTTAGGGTCTGAACTGCAAGCAACGTGGGACCTAAGCAATCTAAGTCAGATTTGGTCTTTCCTTAACTATAGTCCTAGAGCAACACTAGTACTTCACAATAGCGTTTTAATGGGACAAAATGATATTGGACAGGTCTTTAAATATTGCGTTGAAAATGGTTGAAAGCCTTGAATTGAAAAGTAACCAAAGTTAATAAAACTTGGTAAATGATTATGGAACCTTTATGGGAAGTGTTCAATAGTACAACATGGATACCTATGGTTTACTTGGTTTACATGGTGGCCTATGTGATTATACATTCATGATTATTGGTTAGATAGTGCATGAAATAAATGTTGCACTGCGTTATTGGGTTGCACAAGAGTATTAAGACCTTGTTATTAAATTGTTGCTATTCATTGCTGTTAAGTTATATGTTGCATAATATCATTTAATTTAGCATGTGTATGCATACCATGTGATGGATTATTATGACTCAATAGTGTTTATATATATGTTACACTATGTGAGGTATAAACATGAGTAATTGTACCATGTTATATGTTGTGAAACATGAGTAATTGTACCATGTTATATATTGTTATTCCAAAATGTGGATTTGATTTCAAGTAACTGTTATGTGCTTGAATGTGAATGTGAATGTGATTGATATCAGCTGATACTTCGGGGGTATAATGGAATACGATCACTTATGAGAAGTTGTTCTATAATGTGCTCGGATTATATTATACCTGTGACCGCTTCCCCACTGTTGCCACAGATGGGGAGATCAGTGTCCTATGAAAGCGGTCACAGGTATAATATAATCCGAGCACCTTATGGAACAACTTCTCATAAGTGATCGTATTCCATTATACCCCCGAAATATCAGCTGATATCAATCACATTCACATTCACATTCAAGCACATAACAGTTACTTGAAGTCAAATCCACATTTTGGAATAACAACAATATATAACATGGTACAATTACTCATGTTTCACAACATATAACATGGTACAATTACTCATGTTTATCAACATATAACATGGTACAATTACTCATGTTTATACCTCACATAGTGTAACATATATATAAACACTATTGAGTCATAATAATCCATCACATTGTATGCATACACATGCTAAATTCAATGATATTATGCAACATATAACTTAACAGCATTCAATAGCAACAATTTAATAACAAGGTCTTAATACTCCTGTTCAACCCAATAACGCAGTGCAACATTTATTTCATGCACTATCTAACCAATAATCATGAATGTATAATCACATAGGCCACCATGTAAACCAAGTAAACCATAGGTATCCATGTCGTACTATTGAACACTTTCCATAAAGGTTCCATAATCATTTACCAAGTTTTATTAACTTTGGTTACTTTTCAATTCAAGGCTTTCAACCATTTTCAACGCAATATTTAAAGACCTTTCCAATATCATTTTGTCCCATTAAAACGCTATTGTGAAGTACTAGTGTTGCTCTAGGACTATAGTTAAGGAAGGACCAAATCTGAACTAGATTGCTTAGGTCCCACGTTGCTTACAGTTCAGACCCTAATCCAATCCTGGGCACGACTCGTGCTCCAGGGTACGAGTCATGCCAAACCCCCGCACGACTGCCTAAATTCTCACGGCCATCGTATATCACGACTCAAGTGAGGTCACGACTGCACTCCCAGTGGCACGAGTCGTGCCCAACACCAGAAGTGTTGCTGATGTTGAACATCAGTTGCCAAACCAGAACAAAATCAATTTTTCTCATTTCCCAGCTAAGCTAAACCACCCAAATCAGTATCTATACCATTTATAAACCATAATCATACTCACTCCATAACCTATAACATATCTACCATTTCTTGCAACTCACACCAAACTATTATCTCACTTTTTACCTACTCATCCATCATGAACCAATTCCCATCCATTCCCAAGTCAAGACAAGTGATCCCACGCATTCAAATATCAATGGTAACCTATATTAACATCATTCCAATTTAACTAAAGTGGTTCTAGAATTCCCACAACCATATTTACAACCTAATAACATCACTTAACATGGAATAAATATCGGTACCAACTATTTTCACTATTTTTACATATTACAATCACACTACAATACTCCCTTCACCATATATAAGTTTTCTTATAATAACCTTTTAATTATCAACCTATCATCCTACTCATTTTCAAATCATTTTCCATTATACCAAAGGCCAATCACATTGTCAAATTTACCAATAATCATTATGTAATAATAATAACATTATACTACCTCCGTCCCAATCTAAATGTCCAAAAATGGGTCCGGCGCGGGAATTAAGGAAAGTGAGGTAGGAAAGAGAAAAAGTGAGGTAGGAAAGAGAAAAAGTTTAAATGTTGTGAGTATGAAAAATTAAATAGGAGAGAGAATGAGTGGGAGGAATAGTTAGGAGAGAGAATGTTGTGAGTGTAAAAGTAAAGTAGGAGAGAGAATGAGTGGGTTGAATAGTGAAAAAAACTTTCCTTTTTTAGAAATGGGACATTTTCAATGGGACGCCCAAAAAGGAAAGTTTGGACATTTAGATTGGGACGGAGGGAGTATAACATATATAACCACAACTTTACAACTTAGCCACTCCATTATAAGGAACCCCAAACAATACCACATACTTCCAATTAAACTCAACCATTTTATCACCCTTTACTCTACTTCTTTCCAAAAACCTATTTCAACCTTCCAAAACCCAAATAATCATGTAAAAATCATCAAAATTCATTTATCTCTTATATTTTTCTAAGCTCCATACAAAGATGTATCACTCTCTATCATTTTAACTAAACCGTAATACTACCCTCACCATATTTATGTTCCAAAATTTTAACATACTCATTTCAACAATCCATTTTTCTTTTATTTCAAACCCAAATAAAATACTAAAAATATCAGGAACCAATTATATAATCATAATATCATCATTATAAATAATATGAACAGTTATCGAAAGAAATCATAATCACTTATTCAAAAATATGACGAAATAAAAAGATGATCTGATTGGCTCTAAATGTTCTATTCAGCTTTCTGATTGCTTTGCCGCAATCGAAATTAAAAACGGAGAAACGATTAATTTTTAGAAATTTTTGAAAGATAATGAAATTATTATGTTAAAACAAAAGAAACGTACCAACCAAGGCTTTTTCTTTCTCTCTCAACGCCTCTGGAATGATCCAGCAGGAAGGAAAGAGTAGGATATTTATAAATCCAAATTTTCACTTTAGCCCTTCAGGATTCAAGTTATTTTCATTATCTTTCTTGAGTTTCACTTTTGACACATAAGCTCCCCAACTTTTATAAAGCTTTTTATTTAATTTCCAATATTATAACTTTACTACAAAATTTATATTTATTCCATTTAGACATTAAATAATTTAATTTATTAGCATCACTAAAATGTCAAATCAATTATTAAAATGTTACCACTAATACATAAAAATCTCAATTATTATGAAATGGATAAAGTAAAATATTACGCACCCCACTCACCGTGCTCAACACATGATCAAAATGGTGCCTAGGTTTAGGATCGTGACACAAATCAATAATTATGCTTTTTAGATTAAAAGTATACTCATGAAGCAAATCAAGAATAGAAAAAAAAAAGTTAATATTTTCATTCCTCGGGGGAATCTATTTTAATCTAAATCAACAAAAAAATAGTTTTAAAATTAACAATTACAAAAATGTATCAAATCTATTCTAAATTAAGAGTAAATTTAGAAATTATTTAGACAATTATTTTAAAACGAACCCACCAAACCAACATTCCGTCATCGTCCAATATCAATTCTCATATACAAACATACCTCTTCTTCCTCACCAAATACGTTTACGTAGATTAATTTTGAATATAGATTAATTTGAAGGAGGGAAGAACAACAATTTTCGAGTTTAAAAATGAGGCGAAGATGATAGCCGAGATTGCGCAAGATGGGTTAAAATGTGGGGTTAAGGGCCGGTCTCAACATTTTAGGGGTCATGTTAGAATTTAAAATGTGACCCTAAAAATATTTTATTCATTGTAATCCACTTTCACACTTGTAACAATTTTTCATTTACTATTTTTTATCTCACTTCCTGTCACTTACCCCACTTTTCATACTATCACCTATTACACTAACACTCTTAATTTCCGTATATATCCTTTCAAAAATAATATTTCAAGTAGCACAAAGGGAGTTTATTACAATAATATATTTTTTTTTTTTATATAAATGAAGCACTAAAATCACAATATCAGTCTTCTTAAATTGAAATTATAGGATTAAAGTTATTTAATTGGATTACAATTATATTTTCTAAATACAATAGTAATCTTTCTGTTCCCAAGTGAAAATCAAAAAGCAAAATTCATATTTTCTCTTTATCAAGAGAAAATAAATAATGATTATGAACATTCATTTTGGAACATGAAGAAAAAATATATACATTCAAAAAAATAGACTCTTCCAAATTAGGGAAACCGGAGCGGTGGCTCATCCGGCTCACCTTATTTGCCGATCTTGTTAAGTAGTTGCGAGAGAAGGGAAAGAGAATTACAGTGAGATGTGGGTTTACGTGGGTGGTAAAGATGTTGCTGTAGTGCAAGCCACAATAGTCCATCAGTAGCTTAACGGCTTCATCCCTTGATGGGGGCGGAAGGTTAATGGAAGTGGCTAAGAAATGGTGGAAGCTACTCTTGGAGAAGGAAGTGGAGAAGACAAAAGGGTAGTAATATCTTCTTACCATTTCAAACTGAATTTATAGAAAGTAAATAGCCCCTCAGTTCGTGTCTCAAAAACATTCATTAATTATTCCTCTTTTCCTTAGAACCAATAAATCCATCACACTTAATAAAAAGAAAAACCTTTCATTTTCTAGACCCTCCAACTTTTCAATTAATCTAATCTAAAGTCTAAAGTAATATAAAGACAGCATAGCCTTGGAGCCAAAATGTCAGGGGCATTTTGGTAATTTCACACAGTGGCATTTTGGCAATTAACAAGGCGGTCGAACACGTGGCACGCGGATTGGGATTGCGCCACACGCGCGCCTGAGCGCGTGTGACGCGTATCATTTTTTTTTTTTTAAATCCTCGACACGTGGCGCGCTCTAATTGGCTGGTTTATTTTCGGATTTTTTTTTCCTCCCATTTTTTTGACCTCAATTATTTTATAAAAAAAAAAAAATTTTTTAAAAAGATTTTACACCAAAATTCATAATTTTTTTTCCTCTTTAATTAGAGACTAATTTCATTAAATTTGGACAAAAAAAAAATTCACTATTTTTTAAATATAAATTTCTTAATTATCCTATCTTAATTTTTCTTTTTTATTTTTCAATATCTTTTTTTTGCAAATTAATTAAGTGTGGATTATATATTTTTATTATAAATGATAATAATAATAATCATAATTTTACTTTTTAAATATACATTAATGTTTGTAATGTTATTTCTTTCGTTTCAAAATTTTACATTAACTTTTTAAACATATTAAGTACTACTACCTCCGTCCCAATCTAAATGTCCAAAAATGGGTCCGGCGCGGGAATTAAGGAAAGTGAGGTAGGAAAGAGAAAAAGTGAGGTAGGAAAGAGAAAAAGTTTAAATGTTGTGAGTATGAAAAATTAAATAGGAGAGAGAATGAGTGGGAGGAATAGTTAGGAGAGAGAATGTTGTGAGTGTAAAAGTAAAGTAGGAGAGAGAATGAGTGGGTTGAATAGTGAAAAAAACATTCCTTTTTTAGAAATGGGACATTTTCAATGGGACGCCCAAAAAGGAAAGTTTGGACATTTAGATTGGGACGGAGGGAGTATTTTATAATGTTAATGCCTTTGTTTCAAAATATGACATTAATTTTTTAACAAATTAAATAATATTTTATAAAATATTCATTGGGACGAAAATAGTATTTTTTTTCTTTAGCTAAAGTAGTATTATTTTGTAACAATTAATGTTTATACTGTTACTGTCTTCGTCTAAGAAAATAAATATTAATCAGTTATTTGTTAGTAACTGTCCGTGCATCGCACGGGGGTCAATCTAGTTAAATTAAACAACTCCTTTCTCTTCCTTTTTAATCATCATTCTCTTCCTTTTTAATCATCAGTTACTTTCACGAAAATAAATAGGCACTTAAAGACAAAACTGTTTCACTTAAAAAAAATACTACTACAGGAAATATAATATTAATTAATAATTTTTTTCATATAATTCTATTTTTAGCATGAATTTTGGCGGGAAAATATGGATTTCTATTTTTAATGTCTATCCGATTATATATATACTAGAATAAGCCCGTGTCCGAGGACACGTTATATATATATATATTTTTTTAATTAAGCCCCCTTTTTTTTTTAATTTAAAAAAAAAAAAATTTTTTAAGGGGAAAATTTAATTAAAATTTTTTTTTTTTAAGGGCAAAATGAAAAAGGGACAAAATAGTGAGGGCAAAATGGGAAAGTCGTCAGGCAGAACTGTTAATTCAACTATTCATTTGCTGAGTTGTACACCTTCCATTTATACTATAGATATATAGATATAAATTATACCATAGATCTATAATACAATAGACATCCAGGTAACCGCCAATTGACTTGCACATAAAGAGAGGCTGAGATTAATTCTTACCTTTCCAATCCAACGGCCAGTACCATTTTGTCCCCCACGATCTCCACCCATTTCTTTCGACGCAATTCCCTTACCTCCTTGGTTTCAGTTTTCACCGATCACATCTTCTCCTCCGACCTCAACACCTCAACAGTTACCCCTCAATTCCGAATCCTTCTTCTTCTCCAATTGAATCGAACAAATCCTTTCCCAACTCCGATTTGATGGCGGATTTTATAAAAGGATTCGTTCCTTTTCTTCCTCCACCCAAAATCTCTCAACAGTTTCCCCTCAATCTCTGCGATTCCTACGATTTGATCCGGATTGTGTTTGTTCTTCATCTCAGGTAGTTTTATCTACCCACCTCAATTTCGACATCTTCTCCTCCAACCTCAATTTCGACACTAAGGTTAGTATTTCAATCCTCTCTTTTTCAAATGTTCGTTTCCGTATTCAGGTTCGATCTTTGATCATTTTTGCTTTTGTTTGCAATGTTGTTGAATTAATGATTATAATCATTAAATTCCTGCAAGAATTCATCAATTTGTTTACAGGAGCTGTTTAATGTTCCTTGGTCATGGTTCAATCGATTTCACCTGTTACATAGTTTTTTTTTTTTGGTCAAAGAAAATTTCTTATTTCAACTTGATATATTTACTATTTAGCATTTCAATTGGAGTTGAACAACTTCTCAAGTAGAGTGTGAACCTAGGAAGTAGTTGTTGTTTACAGGAGCTGTTTAATGTTCCTTGGTCATGACCACATATTTTGCTTGAATGTTGTTGAACATGACCAATTTAAGTAGTGCCTTGCAATGAGGAAAAAAAAAACAGAAAGGAAAATGTATCACTGTGAGTAGAACCTTAAGTTTTATGTATCAGTCCTGTATGCGTGTGTGTGTGAACTTATTGATTATGGTCATAAGTTGTGCTAGCTATCGGAGAGGCATGAGAGTTGACTAGATGATGAATGAACATGAAATTTAACTTAAAATTGCGTTTATAGTCATTTTTAGGAGTTGCATTTATAGTTATAGATTAGAGACATTGCACAGAGGTACAAGTTTCATTAAGTAATTTTTTGTTTTTCCTTTCCTAATTGTGGACCTCCTCATATTTATGAAGCCAAATTGACTTACAATATACTCCCTCCGTCCCATTACAAACCACAAACTTTCCTTTTTGGTCGTCCCATTACAAACCACAAACTTCCTAAAATGGAAAGGAATCTTTACTATTCCCTCCACTCATTCTCTCTCCTACATTATTTTAATACTCACAACACCATTATAATTCACTATTCCCTCCACTATAATTCACTTTTCCTTAATTCCCGTATCTACAGTAAATTTCCCATTACTAATGGGACGGAGGGAGTACTTTATATTGCTCTTCATTTTTTGTAACTTCTCAGGATGAATCTGTTTGATGCTAATGCTATGGCAACAATGAAGCCATGATAATTCACATTCCCATATATCACAAAACTCGCAAGCATAGCTTTACACTTTTTATGTCTTAAAGATAAATGAGCTTATTAGCCAGTGGGCATAATGCAGATATAGGAATGGGTCAATAAGAACAGTAGTGTGATAATATCTCCGTCCCGAAGTGAATGTCTTTTGTTTTTTTGATGAAGAACAAAAATGCACATTCATTTTGGGACGGTTCTTTTGAGTTAATTTCGTAGTGATTGATTTGAAACCCAATTTGTGTGTGTTCTACATGGAATTTGGGTTCCTGGAGCTTAATTATTACTCCTTACGCCATCACCTATTTGAACTTTGTTCCAAAAGACAAATTATTCATTATAAACCTATGTTTGTGTGCTTGATTGCAAATTTTTTGTATATAAGTATTTGTTGTTGGCAAAGTGTATTTTTGGTGTTTTTTGTGTTATGGTTATCTTTTTTTCATCACGGGACGCAAAATTGTAAGTGCTTCCGGAGGGTTTGCCGATGTTAGAGCGATAGCTTTTTGTCGAATTGTGAAAGGTTTATGACTATTTAAAAAGCAAAGATTTCTCCTTAGATTCATCAACTCTTTTTCTTTTTATTATTTTGTTGAGTGCTTAACATACTGATGGGTTTTGATTTTGTTTTCAATTAATGGTTAAAAGGGTGCATAACATTCCCATATGTTTGGCCAATTTAGACATAAGCTCATTACATTTAAAAAAAACAAGCTTTTGATATCTCTTTTGTGTGTTTGGCATTTTCGGGCTATTTCAAATGCTATTGATTTAGCAGAACCACTGATAAGAAGGGCCCTTGAGAAGCCTTTGATTTCATTTTACAGCTACTAGCTACTGAAGCAATAGTGTGAGTCAAGAGGTTAAGGACTCAGCAAATGGAATGGACTGGAAAAATATAGGGGAGTCTACCAATAACCAGCAGAGTGTTGGCTATGAATCTATATAAGGGCGGCAAATATGAGAAAGGAAGGTCTTAAAGCAGTGGTGCGGCTGCGTGCTTCTTGAAGACAGGCGAAATAGGGGATCAAAAAGGGGGTGATAACGAATAAAAGTTGCTGAACATTTCCATAGGGCCAACAGAGTTGAATCTACAATTCCTAATCTTCGATGAAGGAGGAGTTGGAACCTTGGGGACCATCAACAAAGATGTCTGATGGGGGAGTTTAGAGAGGGAGAGGTCGGAAAATTGGTACCGATAACGCCGGTAACAACTGAGATGGGAATGGGAGTTGCTTAGGAGTCAGAATTATCGACATTTGTATGGTGTAGCGTTGCGCATAGATTCTAGGAGCCCTTTTTTTAATGCACTTAGGTTTTTGTTTATCTGACCCAAATTCAATTGGTAATTCATATTATTTCGGTACAAATGTGCTGATGTATTTAGTAAAAAGTTGAATTGTTTGCTCGATAGTACTCACGTTGCTCTTGATCATATGAGTAATTATCAATCAACTTATATGGTTTATGAAGTTTCATTTATTGGTGAAGTATAATCTCAACTGGTTTTGTGAATTTTATACCAGTGTTTACTATGGAGGTTAAGCTTTGTTTTTCTTCTCTTGGATAAATGTGAGTTTCTTTTGAGTGATCTGATTTTGACGCACATTTTGCTTCCCGGTTCCTGTTATGATACTTTGGTAAAATTAGTGATCATGCGTGGTACTTTCTGGTACCAAGGCAATGGGTTCCTCTCCTTTGATTTTGAGATAAGACATTATTATTTAATTTTTTTTTTTTTGAGATAATTCTGTTGTGATTATTTCATATGAAAATGTTCAATCAGCTTTTTTGCTGATTTTGAATTGTGCAGGAATCTGTATTCATTAAGAGCTTTTAACAATTACATTGATGTTTATGCAGATGTTTGCATCATAATTTATATGTCATCATATATTTCCTTATTGCTTTTGACGGGTTCTCTGTTTTTGATCGGACGGCTGAAAATTATCCCGGTACCCACGTCTCCCACGACAGTTACAACTTATCCAAAAACCCTCTGCGTTCTTCAGTCTTCACTCTTCACCCAGGTATTTCCTCTCTCTCTCTCTCTCTTCTTCTGCCGTCAAGTGGAAGCTCCCTCCCTCCCTCCCTGGAAGCTCTCCGCCCCTCACTGAAATAATACATCGCCTTCCCCTCCCTTTCTCCTTCCCCTACTTCTCCTCTCCGCCCCACCTTTTGGATCTTCATCGATTGGCAGGAATACCAGGAGCGGAAACATCGAGGAGGAATTCGGGCAACTCGGACAATCTCTCTCACTGAAGGTTGGTTAATCACGCCGTTTATGCATTTCATTTTCTCGATATTTTTACGTCTTTTTTTATGATTTCGTTGGTTGATTCCGGCGAAATGCCCAGTTGATGTGCTTTATTTTGGATTTTGATTGCTACATTTTTGCCAATTTGTGTGTGTGTATGAGAGAGAGAGAGAGAGAGAGAGAGAGAGTTTCGTTTGAGGCAAAAAAATTGGTGAATTTTTTTGCTCAATTTTTTTCCAATTACACACAGTGTGTGTTTCGATTGAGGCCAAAAATTGTTGAATTTTGCTGAATTTTAGATCTCTCATCGATTCATTTTTGCCAATTACACACCGAGAGTGTTTATTTTCGGCAAGGTGTTCTACAATTTTACTTGATTTTAAATCTCTCTCTGATTATTTTTTTTGGAAATCACGTTTGAGTGATTCGCTAGGTTCCATTTTCTCTAAGGATTTTGTGCGGATTTTGAATCCAATTTGTTCATTTTAATCCAGTTTATTGCTACTCCCTCTTTTCTTCATTTTAAAAAAACATTTTGTTGTGAAAATTGTGATCCTCTATTATTGTTGAGTTGAGTATAAGGGACTTCATTTTTTTTTTCAAACTCGAGGTTGAGTATTCTCCAACCAGAGAAAGATGATGCAGGCCCCTCCTCCCCCCAGGGACAATTTCTCTCTCACAACCAAATATCCCAAAACCATAACTTTTTTTTGCTATAGAACAGTCTTCTAAAAGTATTTTCGAATGTGTTCTACATAAGAAATGAACTATTTTAACCCAGTCTCTGCAAAGACTAAAAGTTCAAGAATGCAAAGCTTACATAGAACCCATTACTATAACTCACATTCACACAGCAAACTTTAGTGAGCCATAGAGTACAAGCCAACATCAAGTTTATATGAGAATAATATGTAGTGCTGATTCAATAATATCCTACAACTCACCAAAGCCTAATCCATGTTCAGTATTATCGATAATAATATCTTCCCATAAGCCAAAGTCACTGATAAAGGAGTACGTCTTTATCCTGACCGACTGTAAGCAGCGATACCCTTTCAATCTTCCTCACTAATGCTTTTACAGATCCAGGCTGTAAGCATCTGTATCATTTTAGGCAGTTTAGAAGAGAAAGACACCAAGCAATTTTCGATCACTTTCATTGATTGAATAAGAGAGAACAACGAAATTTATTACTCAAATGGAAGATCAGAGCAAGACCCGAATTCTAGAGATTACCTAAATTCCCCAAAAAAATGTGCTACCTTTTCAGATTTATATTTGCCACATTTTTGAAGCAAACATGCAGTTCAAATCTATTGTTCATTTTAATCCAGTTTATTGCTACTCCCTCTTTTCTTCATTTTTAAAAAACATTTTGTTGTGAAAATTGTGATCCTCTATTATTGTTGAGTTGAGTATAAGGGACTTCATTTTTTTTTTTCATGTTAGGTTAGTTGACAGTGCCTGTTTAGAGAGATGTTTTCTCTCTATTGGTATGTACATGCATGGGAGTAATGTTCTTTCAGTGGCTTATTGTTTAGGATCTGGATGAGTATGTATACATGTTGTTTGTTGATTATGATTATTTATGATTGATGCCAAACAGAAGAGTGATTGCACCCAAACAGTTTCAACAAAAAAAATCTCATAATTGAGAAGCTTATGATGACATGGTTACAGCCATTAGAAACTTTAAAGAAGCATAAGGGGACGAAATAATCAAAATCCATGTTCAATTGACCTAGAAAAGGAGTATTGGAGGCAAAATAGCATAAGTCATGAAGTAGATAAAATTAATACTCCCTCCGTCCCATCCGACTTGGGATTTTCTCTCCCGACACGGGGATTAAGAAATACAAATATAATAAGAGGAGAGTGCATTGATGTTGATGATGGTGTTGTATTTTGTTATATTGATTTAGTTTTGTATACTCTTTTATCACTTTATTTGTGTGTGTGTGTATATATAGTATATATTTTAAATAAATTGGTGTTTTGCTTGATGGAATTGGGCAGGTAGATTTTTTTTTTTTTTTTGGGAGGGGGGCGGAGAGGTGCATTGAGTTATGTTTTGAGAGAGAAGGTTAATTTCCTAAAAACAACAGTGGCAATTACAAGTTCACCCCATGATTCTTATATTGAGTGATATTTGCACATTGTGTCTGTGATTTCTTAATCCAGATTTTTTACTAAAGACTGCATTTGATGTCGCAAGTCCACCACATTAGAGGATGAGCTGATTATTGGGATTCAAGATATGGCTACTCCAGTTATGTATGGAGGTAGTCCTGATCAAATGCAGTAGAGGCTTTTTGGCCTATTGATTTTCTTCAGCTTTGGATTAATATTTAGTTTCTGCATAATGTAGGGAAAAAAATGAATTTGGCTGATATTTGTTTTGAGTGGAAATCAAGGTAATTAATATGTACTTTTCGATTTGCAGAAAAGGGAAATAAAGCAAAGGTGAGAGAGAAGGACTTTTCCATGTTCTGTAAGGAATTAAGGTTGATATAGGAATTGCATATGCAGATGGATATTTACACAAAGGAACTGTCATGTAGATAATTTTTATGCTTTTCTCTGTTAATTAATTGAGGAAGAACAAGAACTGGCGTCGATGCCTACACCAGTCTGTTATGACATTTTACATAAATTTTATAGTATAATAGAAGAGAACTAAACTCTTATGATTGTATGTCTTTGTTGGTTGAGTAAGTCTGAATGCATTTTTACTCGCAACTGTGATGGTGTGAGTATTGAAAATGATTTTAGCCTTTGATTTATGATTTGTTTGCTGGAGCTTGATTTGTAATTACTATATAAGCATTGCATGCTACTTGGAGTCTATAAATATAGGATAATTTTGCATCAGTTCCAGTTCATCAAAGGCATGATTTCCATGTGCTCATGAAAAGTAGTATGTTGCATAAATATTTTCGTATGTGTTTGTAGTGATGACGTAAAACTTTAACCATACATTCAAACAATCGACTTCTATTCTCTCAATCGTAGTAAATTTTTATAGGAACGATCAATTTAATACTATCATCATTCATACTGTCTTCCTTTAAAATCTTGACCGGGTACGATGGCACGGCACTGGCTGCTAGTATATGTACAATAACCATTATCTCTATCACCGTCAAATTATTCTCACCTCCCAACCATCACACCACAGTCCATTAGCAAATATCATCACCACATTCCATCAATTTGTTCAAAAGCCATATAATCAAACTAATCAATAAATGAGAGAGAGAGAGAGAGAGAGAGAGAGAGAGAGAGAGAACACGTTAATGACCATCACATCCTGAAGAAGAAGAAGGGAAAGAGTGGGGGAGGGAAAAGGGTCGTGTAGAGTGGGGTGGGTGGAGACGGAGAAGAATGAGGTGTTGGTGGCAGCTAAAAAATGAAGAAGGTTACCGAACTAGGGGTGAAAATGGTTCGGTTTAGTTCGGTTTGAACAAATTTAGAAGTCAAATCGTTAGTATCGGTTTGGAGAAATTTCAAATTGAGGTAAATCATAAAAAATTTCAGACTGAGCTAAACCAAACCGCTATGGTTCGGTTTGGTTCGGTCTAAACCGCGGTTTGATTTTGCGGTTCAGACCACGGTCCAAAACGCGATCTAGACCACGGTACAAACCACATTTCAAACCATAATCTTTTTTTGTTAACCACTTTATGACTAATAAATATAAAATATTAAAAAATAAGTACTTAGTATAAATACAAGCATAACTTGATTACTTTGAAATTAAAGTACTAAATACCAATCACCAAACAACAATCATAGACCATGGTTCATTTTAATGGCTCGGTTTCACGGTTTCAAACCGCGGCTCGATCTTAAACGGTTCGGTTCGGTTTTGTAACGACCCGAGCCCGAAGTCCGACCCGCTACGCAGGCACCACACACTGGCCTACTAAGCACCTCCTCAATTGGGTCAACCACAACCCATCACAGGCCTCCAAAAGTCCAATGGATGATTTGATACTTAGTAGTAGTGCATGAGTCTTCTATATATCACACTAAATTCCGACATATTTTCGATGTGGGATGGGAGATATCACAGATTTGGTTCGATTCGGTTTAGGAGTGTCAAACCCCAAGCTGAGCTGAAGCATATGGTATGTTAATTTCTCAAATCGAGCTAAACTACTTATGTCTAAAACTGAACCAAGCCACACAATTTAGCTCGATTCGACTTCAAATCGCAGTCACCCCTAGTTACCAGACCTAAGAGGAGGGAGATTACAGGTCTAAGATCTGTTGTGGATGGTGCAGGGCCAGGAGATGGTGCCGTGTAAAAAGAATATTGTTAAGAAACCAACCTATTTAAAACCTTAAAAACCTTAAGGTAATAGAGAGAGACAACACCTATAATGTATATAATAATTAAATATTAACACTCCCGTATACACGTAAATTTACTATAAGGGTGTAATTAGGTCAACACGAATCCTTTATAATCTTTTTTAGGATAAATACAAACGGAAAGATTCGAATCCTTGACATTGCCAAATCAAGAGTTCCGATAATATGTTAAGTAATCAACTCTTCTAGTAAAAAAAATATCATGTCCCAAAAAAGTAATTTAAACTAAATTTTTATTTATTCTTATAACAAAAAGTAAAAAAATCATGAACAATAAATAATAAATAATAAAATCTGAACTCTATTGATATTGATGGTTATGAGATCGATAAGTAAATAATAATAAAAAAACATATTAATAAAAAAAATCATATAGTAATTAAAAGGGTGTGTGTGTGGGGGGGGGGGAGTTAAAAGAAAGATTTGGGAGAAAAAGGTGGAGAGTTAAAAAATTGAGGGGGGGGGGAAGTGGAATATTTAGGTTAATTCAGGACGTCAGATTAATTTTCTAGGTTCAATATCAAACGCTTTTTATCTCGATTACAAACGGTTAAAATCAATGTGTATTGTATTATAGAATACTCCCTCCGTCCCATAAATCTTATCCATTTTGCTATTTTGGACGTTTCACTTTAAAGTCACATTTTTTTAAAAAGAAAACTTTTTAATACTTCTTTATTCATGGGACTCACTTGTCATACTCACAATAACTATCTACTTACTATTCTCTACCTCACTTTCTCTTTCCTACCCAGTCACAACTCTTACTTTAATAACATTATATATATATTCACTTCTTATTTTTCTTTTTCAATCGTAAATGGGTAAGCTAATGTGAAACGGAGGGAGTTTGTGAAAGGAGGAAATAGTAACTAAATAGAGAGGGAAGAATGGGGACAACAACTTCGTAGGGGTGACGTTGGGAGGAGGCGACTTGGAACGGAGGATGGACTATAGATGTAGGTAGGATAAAAGGGTGGGGACTGCACATCCCGCGATTTACCTCCACCATACTGTGGGGTCGGTACCTGGTGGTCCAGGATTAGTTCGACAAAACTGGAAATCTGGGTATCCAAAAAAAAAAAAAAAAAGGTTGGGGACTGGGTAAGTTAATGTGCCATACTTTAGCGTGTATCACGGGAAAATTGTTTTTTTTTTTTTTAATATTCGTTAAGTAC
Organism: Adenophora triphylla var. japonica; assembly: GCA_022495995.1. Classification (NCBI taxonomy): domain Eukaryota; kingdom Viridiplantae; phylum Streptophyta; class Magnoliopsida; order Asterales; family Campanulaceae; genus Adenophora; species Adenophora triphylla. Next base: position 49,051 of record JAFEMH010006508.1, read on the forward strand.
CATTAACATTTATTAATGATTTGAGTTAATTTGATTAATTTATGAATAACAAGCAGATAAGTTTGATGAGTAAGTTTTAGGAGAAATCTGTTTCTTCATAAGTTATAAAAAGCCCACTTTCATTCTTAAAAATATCAAGTTTAGATCTTAAAACATTGAGTTTAGGCTTTAAAAATCAAGTCGATATATTTAAAAACAAGATTTTTTATAATTTATGGAGAAGCAGATTTTTCCCAAAATTTTCTGAAGTTTGATAGTTTAAACAGTACGAAGATAAAATTGATATTGTTGTACACGAGTCATTTTTGGTAGAAAACTACTCCCTCCGTCCCAATCTAAATGTCTCAACTTTTTTTTTTGGGCGTCACACTTAAAATGTCTCAACCCAAAAAAGGAAAGTTTTTTTACTATTTCACCCACTCAATCTCTCTCCTACTTTATTTTTACACTCACAACGTTCTTTTTCCTAACTATTTCACTCACTTATTCTCTCTCCTATTTAATTTTTCATACTCACAACATTTAAATTTTTTCTCTTTCTTACATCACTTTCCTTAATTTTCACGCCAAACCCATTTTAAAGACACTTAGATTGGGTTGAAGGGAGTAGTTCATAAAAATTAGATACATAAGAATTAGAATTACAGTGATGAATTTAAGTTAGTTGATTCGGAAATAGTGGAATTGATTGATTGGATTGATGAGAGGTGCAATTGTGGCGAAGCTAGTTAGGGGTGATTTGAGGAAAAGTAATTTGATCCTTTAAAATTTTACTAGTAATAACCCCGTGCCAAGGTATGGGTCAGTTTCTCCAAACTCACCCACTACTCTCTTTATAATAACCCTCAATCAAATTCATTGCTAACTGAATCAATATATATTGATTAAAGAAAAGAAAAACATTGATTTACGTATAAACATCACATTACGTGTGAGTTTGAGATTGCTTTTTTTGTGGCTTATAATCACTTTTAAAGCTCAAAATCACTTTTAATAGCGTTTGGATAACAAAAGTGATTATGCTTTTAAGCTGTTAAAATGCAAAAAACTGTGTTTTCGTAGAAACAACTATGACCCAATTTTTTCTAAAAGTGATTATTATAAGTTATTATTTGTGTTATTTTTACAATAATAACTTCTATATCTTTTGTTTTGTGCATTTATTATATCTAGATACATATAATAAAATGTCATTTTTGGTATTTATTTTTCATAATCAGTTTTAAACATATGCTATCCAAACATCCTTATAAATTTTAATATTTATTACAAATAATCGATTTTTCTAAAATCACTTTTGAAAAATCACTTTCGAAAAATCAGAATCAATGTCAAACTCACCCTACATTACATAAACTATGCTGGCATGTTGTACAGAGCATTCCCTAACGACACAACTTTTAATCAGAAGTGATCATCCTAAAATAAACCCCTTTTACATGTATAGTAGTGGTACACTAATTTACATGTTTGGTCTTATCACAAATCTTTTTAAATTTTACAAACAATTTCCACAGTTCAATTTATTGAAGTTGAAAATAAAGTTACCATTTATTGATCAGAATAACTACTTGAAATATGAGAGGGGGATGAAAAACAATGTCTATCCACAAGCTTCACCTCATTCTAGCAATTTTATCAAGCATGTATTTGAACAAAATTCGAGTGCAGTCTAACAACTGGAAAGACGTATATCAACGAAATCATTTAAATAGAAAAATTAAACACTTTGAAACACCAATTGGCAAAGAAATACCAAAAGATACGTGAGAAGGAAAAATTGGAAAATTCAAGTGGTTTTACCGCTATCAGTTTCGCAGGCGACAATGGTGGTAACATGGTTCTCCCCCGAATAAAATGCTTCTTCATGCTCCCATGCCTTTATCTACAAAACCTAAAACCAAACCACACACACAAAAACAAATTAATATAATCAATCCAATTGCATGAGTAATATAACACCTAATAAACTAAATTCTTAAAATCAGTGAAACCTAAAGGGAAATTAAATTAGAGAAAAAAGTAGAACCTTTGAATCTGTGAATTGAAGAGCGAAAGAGGAATTATGTGAGGAAGAGAAGAAACGGGAAAGAGTGAGAGATTTTGGTTGAGAAGGTGAGGAGTTATCACGCGGCGATGATAGTACAAAAATTAAAAAAAATGATGAAATTGCCCCCACACCTTTATTACTACTTTCTTTTTTTTTCTCGTTAAATTCCTTAAGAACTAACATCAATTTCAATACATCCAAAAGTTTATAGTAAAATGATGGATTAATTAATAATTTGATTTCTAAATTCATCACATTTTATTAGTTTGATTTCTTATGAATATTTTTTATTATTTTGTTCACCTTATGTTGGTTTTTGTCTTTCACCATTGAAATATTAAAAAATATCGAAAATATCCCTTCAATTAAATTAAATGATAGTTTGTTCCTTAAATTAGACAGTGTTATCAGTTTGGTCCCACTTGATTATTCTTTTTTGTTATTTTCGTCCCTCGTGATTACTTTGTTTGCCAAGTTATGTACTCCCTCCGTCCCGGTCGAAGGTGCACCCTTTTTTCAAATCACGCAAATTAAGAAAATTGGTGGATGACAAAAAGTGAAGCTTGGGCTGGGATGCAGGGAGTATTTCACTTGTTTCCATGATTTTTCAATCCCCCTTTGATCAATTAATCAACCCCAAAAACTTAAATTTCTAAAGACGTGTTGACAAATAATTTAATTTTAATTATTTATAAAATTAACAATAATTTTCAATTGATTAATGTTCTCTTCAAATTAAAAATAATAATTTTTATAGTTTGGATTCAAAAAAATTGAAAACTCATTATCAATTTCACCGTAAGAGGTATTTTTAATTAAGGTTTAAAAATTAGCAAAAATATAAACATGGGACAAATTGATTAAAAAACCATCACAAGGGACTAAATTAATAAAAAATTGTCAAGTTTAGGGACCAAATTATTATATACTCCCTCCGTCCACATACTTACTTCACACTTTTTATTTTGGGCGTCCAAATACATACTTCACACTTTATTTTTTTACTTAAAATGAAAAGTTTATATCATTAAAATATTAACCCTACCCCACTCATTCTCTCTCCTACATTATTTTAATACTCACAACACGATTATAATTTACTATTCCCTCCACTCATTTTCTCTCCTATTTTACTTTTACACTCACAACATTTATATCATTATTTTTTCTTAATTCCCGCGCAAACAGTAACTGTGAAGCAATTATGAGAACGGAGGGAGTAATACGTATTTTGGTATTTTTGAATATTCTACTATCAAAAGGGGCAATCTGAAAAAAAATAAATCAACATAAGGTACCAAATTAATAAAAAATACTCCCTCCGTCCCACGTGACTCCGTCTCACGTGAATGCAAACTTATTTCTATTTTGGTCCGTCCCACGTAAATGCAAACTTTCCAAAATGGCAAAGAATATTCACTATTTCACCCACTCATTCTCTCTCCTACTTCACTTTTACACTCACAACATTCTCTCTCCTCACTATTTCTCCCACTCATTCTCTCTCTTATTTAATTTTTCATACTCACAATATTTAACTTTTTCTCTTTCTTACATCACTTTTTCTTAATTCCTATACCCAAAAAGTTAGATTACAATCACGTGGGACGGAGGGAGTACTATTTATAATGATTCAAATTAATAAAAAGAGGGATCAATTTATTATTTAATCCCAAAATGATCGAATTATCCGTGTTGAATAACCTCAAAGTTTGGACCTATTTTGTTCGGGTTAGTTTGTTTTTGTGACAAATAAAAAATTGTTGAATTTTAGGATCGACAATGCAATTTTTTAAAAAACTTGTTAATATTATCATTTATTTTGTTAGTTGTTGTCAATCAATTTTAACAATCGCTCAAAATTGCATTAACTGCAATTTTGTGTGAACTTGATGCACTAAATTACAATTTTTGAAAAATTAATTTTATTATATTGCTACTTCAGGTAAAGGTAAATAAGTGAATTTCGGGCTAGTGTGACCAATACTAAAGGATGAGAATGTATGCAAGGTGATAAATAGACGAGATGAATGAATCAAGTTAATATTAATAATTTTAATAATTATTAATATTAAATATATATATAATAATAATCTATTATTATATAAAAGATGAAGTCACTATAGCACTTTTTCTCCAAAACTCTTACCTAGACACAATTTTGACCAGATTCATATGCCTCAAGCATTTAATCTAAAATAATAAATGCAATAGTAATTAGTAATTGATTATTGAGCAGCATTTAATACAAGCTAATTAAAGTCATTTAATGACTTTTAATTTGAACATTTTGGAGAATAGCTGAGTATTGAATAGTATAAAAACTAATTTCTAGTATCATGATTTGAACTTGAAACCACAGTTTTAGAACATATTTTCCAACATAGATATTTGAGAAGGTATAACAAAGTCTGCCTATAAATAAAATCAACATTTAGTCTCTTTAGTAACTATTCCATTTTTTACGTCATAAAGTACAAACAATGTCTCATTTGTTTTGCTTGGTTTGCAGCATAAACCGAGTACAATATGGAATGCATTTTTCACTATGGTGATGTATATCCCATTAATATATATTTCCTCCGTCCCAAACAAAAAATTGAATGACAACAAAAATTATTTGGTCTAAGATTTTTTTTAAAGATTTTTTTCATAAATTATTTTGGGACGTATGTAGTAACAGTTTATTTGATTTCATATTATTTGTATAAAATAGAATAAATTGTTTCCAATATGGAGTGAGAGTCCATGCAATAATGAGAGTGCATGCGTGCATGAAAGTTTGTTGAGATGTTGAATGAAGAATGTTTATATGCAGCAAGTAGTTTTATTGTTGATGACAATATATTAAATTATAAACCTTTGCAAAATATAAGATCATATTTATTTGAAAAACAAAGGTAATTGAAGTTAAGTATACAAAAAATCCAAATGTAGATATACATTTTTAGAAGAAATTTATGAGATCTTGAAAGTAAAATATAGTTTGATAAAAACCACAAGCGATGAATTTCAACAATATGTGGAAAAGTATTTAATTAATCGTACTTTAGATATATTTTAGATTTTGATAATCTGTCTTATTATAAAACATGGGTGCATGTAAATATATGCATTTCACATCGCAATATATTATAAACATAGAATTATTTTGAAAACATAGGTTTAATTTAGTGTAAAATACTATTATACATGAATTTATTTAAGAAAAATTTGAAGTATATACATATGTAAGAAAAAAAATACCATATTTTAGAAGGATTCAAGTTCTATCCAGTCAAATGATCTGTAATAATCTGATAATATAGATATATTTAACGAAATTTGAGACTGCGAACAATGAATGTAGATATTTATGAATGAAGAAACAAAAAATGATAAATTTTTTTGAAACAAACATTGTTTAACCATTTCTTAATGACATTTCTAAATGGAGATACATATGTTGATGATTTGAGAAGATATATAAATATAATTATAAGTATAGTTGTTGGATTTGTTGTAAAATCTTGGTTTTGGGTTAGGGTTTCAAAAGCGACAGAGAAAGATTAAGTATTAAATAGAAATTTAGATTTAGGGTTTGGGTTTGGGTTTGGAGAAGTTTCATATTAATATGATGGGTTTAGGGTTGGGTCAGATTATTTTCAGGTGAGTTTTATTAGTTAGCAGCCCAGTGCGTTAAGAAATAACTAGGTTCATTATAGTAGTCCATCGTAAAAATAATTACTCGTAATTTATGGGGTTATTCTATTGTGGGTAAAAACTTATTTAAGAAGCAAATAAAATTTTATTTTTAGATCTGAAAATAAATAGCATATTTATATTAATGGTTTATTTTCTTTACTTAAGAATTTGATAGGAAATGGAAGGAAAAATTAAATAAAAAAAAAGATGAAATTATTTTAGTGATGTGTTACCACCTGTATTTCAAAATGAATGATTTTGTAATTTTTCAAAATAAATGATCTTGTATAACTATCTTCAAAAGAAAAAATTTTAATTATTATTATTTCTTATAAGATTTTTTAAAATTTAATAATTATATAGTATACTCCCTCTTGTTTGAAATATTTGTTACTTTTAAATTTTTCATAAATTTTAAGAAAAATAGTTATTATACCAACTTCATGATTAAAATACCAATAATCTAATTATTTATTATTTCTCCTTCATTACTTTCAACAATAAACCAAATAATAAAATGGAAAAAGTTTAATGCCATTATATATTTTTGTTGAATATCTCTTATTTAAAAAAGAATTTTCTAAATTAACATTTATACTAATAGTAACTCTTTTAATTTAGTTTATGTTATTTGTCTAAGTTTTTTGATCGTGCGTTTAACGCACGAGTGTTAGACTAGTTAATAAATTAAAGCCCTTCACCAAATGGACAACACGTGTCCAAATTTCCAAAAGACAAAATAAAAATAAATTAAGCCCAATCACAGGTTGCCACGTATCTATTAAATCGATTATTTTGCCATTTTGTCACGGTGTGAAATGATGAAATTGCCCCTCAAACCCCCTTTAATTACCACAATCATGTTATTATATACTCCCTCCGTCCCATAACAAGCGACATAGTTACTGTTTCGCACGAGAATTAAGGAAAAAGTGAAAAGGTTGATGTGTTGTGAGTGTAGATAGTTGAGTAGGAGAGAGAATGAGTGGAGAGAATAGTAAATTATAATGGTGTTGTGAGTATTATAATAATGTAGGAGAGAGAATGAGTGGAGGAAATAGTAAATATTCTTTTCCATTTTAGAAAGTGTGACTTATCAGTGGGACGCCCAAAATGGCAAAGTGTGTCGCTTGTTATGAGACGGAGGGAGTATATATATATATAGATATAGATTTGAAAGAATGACTCATATTTATGATAAAAAAAATTATCTTTAAATAGAGACAATTTTCTTTAAAAAATTAATTTATTATAAAATAATTTAGGTAAAAGAAATGGGTAAAAAAAAAACCTAAATCCTACGGCCAAACACGTGTCCAAACCCAAAAAAAAAAAACAAAAGAAGAAAAATCCATCTGCCTTCACGCGCCATTGTCGGGGCTTGTCCCTCCCGCGGCAAGGAAATGGCCAAATCGCCCTCGAACAAACGGACGACACGTGGCCTCATTTAAAAAAAAAAATAAAAATATATAGGCCAATCACAGATTGCCACGTGTCTTTTTAGCCGAATTTATTGCCATTTTGCCACGGCGTGAAATGACGAAATAGCGCCTCAAACCCCCTTTAATTACCACAATCATGTTATTATATATATATATATATAGATAAAGATATAGATTTGAAAGAATGACCCATTTTAAATATATAGATGGAGACTAAAAAAATTGAGACCAAGCTTTTAGTAAAATGAGCACATACACCAGTTTCTACCCACATTAAAAAAAATTAAAAAATAAAATACATTGAAATAATAATTTCTTTCTCTAAAAATAATATTTATTTTCTTGACTATTTTTTAATTTTTTCAATCAAATTAATTCCTATATTATAAATACACAATTTTTTAAGACGAATAGAAAAATTGACAAATTTATTAATACTTTATTTACTATGCTTCAAAGATTTATTTAAACAAATTAAATAAATTGTTTGATATAACGAACTAAAATAAACAAAATAATCATATTACCCCATCCCACTTATTAGTAGAAATCAAAACCCACACTCATCACACTCCCCGGTGTATATATATATATATATATATATATATATATATATATATATATATATATATATATATATATATATATATATATATATATATATATATATATATATTATTATTAACTTAAATAACCCTATGTACTTTATAAATACAAAATAATTTTGTTTAAAAAAATTCAACACCATCCCAACTCATCATCATATACCTCACCACTTTTACTTTATTTTAGATTCTTTATTTTTATGCTTAGTGAAATTATTATTATTATTATTATTATTATTATTATTATTATTATTATTTATAATTAAAAATAAATACTTCACACTTAATTAATTTTCACTAAAAATATATTAAAATAAAAGGAAATTAACAAAGGATAATCAAGAAATTTATATTTAAAAAAGAGGGTTATTTTTTTCGTCAAAAATAATTTTGACTAAAAACATATTGAAAAATTAAAAAGGAAAATTAACTAAGGATAAGTAAGAAATTTATATTTAAAAATAAAGATTTTTTTTCTGTGTCCAAATCAAATGAAAAAAGTGTCTATTTAAAGAGAAAAAAAATTATGAATTTTGGTGTAAATAAAATTAAAAAAAAATTAATTTATTATAAAATAATTGAGGTAAAGAAATGAGTGAGAAATAAAAAACCAAAATCCAACCAGCCTATAAGAGGACGACAAGTGTCCAACAAAAAAAAAAAAAAAGCAAAAGTCATCTGTGTTCAAGCGCTTAACGCGTCGTTGTCGGCGCGTCCCTACACGCACCAAGGAAATGACGAAAATGCCCTTCAGCAAAATGGCGACACGTGTCCAAAATTTCATAAATAAAATTAAAAATTTAATGAAACCCAATCACAGCTTGCCAAGTGTCATTTAAGTCGAATTTTTTGCCATTTTGCCACCGGGTGAAATGACGAAAATATTCCTCATATTCTCTTAAATTACCACAACCTTCACTGATTCTGGCGTCCCTAACAAGGCACGACTTCCCTTTAACCTTGGTCACGACTCGTGACTTCCCTGGGCACGACTCGTGCCTTAGGGCACGACTCGTGCCAATTTTCCTCAAGCTACTCAGAACGACTTGGCCTCCTAGGTACGACTCGTGGTCACGATTTGGCCAAGGGCACGACTCGTGCCAAGGGGCACGACTCGTGCCTCGGCCCAGAACAGGTAGTAGCAGCAGCAACAACAACAATTTCCCAAGAATCCAAAGTTCCAATCAAGTGCCTTCTAATTTATGAACCTAAAGGAAATTTCTAACTTTGTTACTTCCTTCTAACTCATTTAATCTTCAAAGTATCATGCCCTAAACCTAGATCATTACCACTTCCATGAACCACCACATTTTCTATAACTAACAAATTCCTTAATCCAAGAAGGTTTTCCCAAGCATCAAATAGTCATTAGAACAATAATAACAACATTAAATCTTCATGTACATTTAAAGAAGGGAAGGTTCATAATAACTCACTTTAGCAAATACAAGATGGAATGAGGCTTTTCTTGGCTTGATCAACTCCCCTAGATGCACCAATCACAAAAGTACACTTGAATTTAAAAATGGAAAAGGAATGAACTTGGTAGGAGCTTGAGAAGAGGTGGGTTTTCACAATGGCCTTTCCATGGAGAATGGTAAGAGAGAAATGAGGAGGATGATGGAGGTGAATAGAGAGAGTATGAGAAGAGTAAGAGAAAGCATGGGAGGTAAGGGTGGTATTGACTTTAGAGGGGAAAGGAGAGGAATTTAGGGGAATTGGTCCCCCCCCCACACTAACCTATTAATCCAAGGATTTCAACAATACTAACCATATCCTTCAAATTCCAAAACCTTAAAACTAAACCCCTTTTCTCAAATTTCTTTCCCCAACAATATAACCTCATCTCATACTTTATTTATTTCTATTTTTATATTTTCCCCTAGAACATTATTTTATTTCCCTATCATTTTATCCTAATATAAGAAATCAAGTATATAAAAATGAACACATAATATTAACAATAATATTAAAAGCACACAATATGATGCTAAATTAGTGCCTAGGGTTAGGGTCGTTACACTCACTCCCCCTTAAAGAAAATTCGTCCCGAATTTTAAAATGACTTACTTGGATGCTCAAACAACCAAGGGTATTTTGCTCTCATCTCCGACTCTAGCTCCCACATTGCTTTCTCAACGGTGTGATTCTTCCAAAGGACCTTCACTATCGGAATACTCTTAGTCCTCAACTCCTTAACTTGGAACTCTAGGACTCTCAACGGTTCCTCAACATAAGACATATCCGCTTGAACATCATCGGGGGGAGAACTCAAAATATGGGAAGGATCATGACAATACTTCCTCAACATAGAAACATGAAACACATCATGGAGTAAGGAAAGTGAAGGAGGTAACACCAACCGATAAGCCAAATCCCCAATCTTCTCTAGAATTTCAAACGGACCAACGAACCTCGGAGCCAATTTACCCTTATTACCAAACCTTTTAATTCCCGTCCTCGGAGAGACCTTCAAGAACACAAAATCACCAACCTGAAAAGATAAATCCCGTCTTCTGTTGTCGGCGTAGCTTTTCTGTCTACTCTGAGCAGTCTTCAATCTATCCCGAATCACCTTGATCTTCTCCGTAGAATCTCGAACCAAATACGGGCCCCAAAGTCTCGCTTCACCAACCTCGTCCCAACACATCGGAGATCGACACTTCCTACCATACAACGCCTCGTACGGAGCCATCTCGATACTAGACTGATAACTGTTGTTGTAGGCAAACTCCACTAAAGGTAGATGATCCTCCCATGACAATTGGAAATCCATCACACAAGCCCGTAGCATATCCTCAAGTATCTGAATAGTTCTCTCGGACTGACCGTCGGTTTGAGGATGAAACGCCGTACTGAAACACAATTTAGAACCCAAGGCTTCATGCAATGCTCTCCAAAATCTAGAAGTAAATCTCGGATCTCTGTCGGAAACAATGCTAACCGGAACCCCGTGAAGTCTCACAATCTCCTTCATATATATCTGAGCTAACTTCTATAACGAAAACTTGGTTGATACCGGAAGAAAATGAGCCGACTTTGTCAATCTATCCACAATAACCCAAATAGCATCCATCTTCTTCGCGGTAAGAGGCAAACCCGAAACAAAATCCATCGAGATCCCTTCCCATTTCCACTCCGGAATATCCAATGGTTGAAGTAGTCCCGCCGGTCTCTGATGTTCTGCTTTGATTTGTTGACAAGTTAAACACTTAGAAACGTAATCCGCAATTTCTCTTTTCGTTCTATTCCACCAATACCCACGCTTCAAGTCTTGATACATTTTGGTACTACCCGGATGAATCGCAAACTTGGACTTATGGCCATCCTCTAAGACACGCCTCTTGATTTCCGGTGATGAAGGAACGCAAATTCTCCCTTGGAAGGTTAAGATCCCATCTCTATTCAACGCAAATTCCCCGGCTTTCCCATCTTGCATTTGATCTAAAATTTTCTTCAACTCCGGATCACCTTGTTGAGCTTCCTTCAAATCTCCATACAATGTAGGAACGGCTCGCACATTCGCAATGATTACCTCACTCTTCAATTCTCGGGAACTCAAAGTTGTCACATAAGCCTTTCGGCTAATCGCATCCGCCACCACATTGGCCTTCCCCGGATGATAAGAAATCACACAATCAAAATCCTTCAAGAATTCTAGCCATCTCCTTTGCCGGTTGTTCAACTCCTTTTGGGTAAATAAGTACTTCAAACTCTTATGGTCGGTGAATATCTCAAATTTCGCCCCATAAAGGTAATGCTTCCACTTATGCAACGCAAACACAATCGCCGCCAATTCCATATCATGAGTAGGATAATTATGTTCCGCCGGTGACAACTTCCTAGAGGCATACGCAATAACTTTCCCATTTTGCATCAATACACATCCCAAACCCGCCTTCGAGGCATCACTATATATCATAAAATTCTCACAACCATCCGGAAGGGTAAGAACAGGAGCCGTCGTCAACCTCTTCTTCAACTCATTGAAACTTTCTTCACATTTAGAATCCCACACAAATGATACATCTTTCCGAGTCAACCTAGTCAATGGAGTCGCAATCCGAGAAAACCCTTCAATGAACCTCCGATAATACCCCGCCAAACCAAGAAAACTACGAACTTCAGTCACCGTCGAAGGTTGCTTCCAATTAACCACGGCTTCAATTTTTGAAGGGTCCACGGAAATTCCCGAACTCGACACTACATGCCCCAAGAAAGAAACCTGCTCAAGCCAAAACTCACACTTGCTGAACTTGGCGTACAACTGCTTCTCACGAAGAACTGACAAGACAATCCTCAAATGATTTTCATGCTCCTCCCGGGACTTAGAATATACAAGGATGTCGTCTATGAATACCACCACAAAACTATCAAGATAAGGCTTGAAGACACGGTTCATCATATCCATAAACACGGCTGGAGCATTAGTCAACCCAAAAGGCATCACAACAAACTCATAGTGACCATATCTAGTTCGGAAAGCTGTTTTGGCAATATCATCCGGCCTAATCTTCAACTGATGGTATCCGCTTCTCAAATCAAGTTTTGAGTAGATAACGGAACCTTGGAGTTGGTCAAATAAATCGTCTATATGCGGAAGAGGATACTTATTCTTTATGGTGGCTTGGTTCAACAAACGATAATCTATACATAATCGTAAGGTACCATCCTTCTTTCTAACAAATAGAACCGATACTCCCCACGGAGACACACTTGGGCGTATAAAACCCCGGTCTAGCAATTCTTGCAATTGGACCTTCAACTCTTTTAACTCGGCCGGAGCCATTCTATAGGGTGCTTTAGAGATAGGGGCGGTACCGGGCACTAAGTCAATACAAAACTCTACCTCACGATCCGGAGGCATAGAGTACTCACTAGAAAACACGTCGCTAAATTCATTAACAACCGGAACATGAGCTAACTCGTGGGACTTCTTATTGGAATCTACCACATAAGCCAAGTACCCCGCACACCCATTAGATAGCATCTTTATAGCCTTTAAAGCAGAAATAACATGTAAACCGAACATAGATTTGTCCGCATCAAATATAAAAGTAGGCACATCAGGCATAGCAAATGAGACTCGCTTTCTATGACAGTCTACCAAAGCATGACACTGACTCAACCAATCCATCCCAAGGATCACATCAAAGTCACGAATTGGTAACTCGACCAAATCCACCGGCAATACATGCCCACATATAGTCACATCACAACCACGATATATCAAAGAAGATGCAAGGCACTCTCCCATAGGAGTAGAGACCTCCAACACATAAGGCATAGATTCAGGCAATTTATGCAATAAAAATGCAAAATGAGATGCCACAAATGAATGGGAAGACTGGGATCTATAAGAATGCGGGCCTTAACTCCTGAGACAGGAACTATACCTCTAATGACGGCATTGGGATCGACCTCTCCTCGACCCAAGGCAAACACTCGACCTTGCACTCTATCTTTGGGTTTCCCGTCGACACCTCTCTTCACACCACTACCTTGTCCCCCTTGACCACTACCCGAAGCTTGCTTATTTTGCCACTTGGGACAATTCCTCCGGAAATGGCCTGTCGCCCCACACTCTAAACATCGTCCTTGCTTGCTCCAACACTTGTCCTCCGAATGCCCTGGCTTCTTGCAATATCCACACAATGCCCCAAACTGACCCGGAGGCGAACGATTTGTCGGTGCCGCCACAAATCCTCCTCTACCTGCTCCCGAAGCTGCTGCCCTTGGTTGCCCCCTATTCTCCCCGAACCTTGACCTTGAAATCTATTTTTGTTTCCGCCTTCAGATTTACCACGGTGCTCCTCTATATCATTCTCAATCCGATACGCCATATTCACGGCTGCCTGAAAGTTGGCGAAGTCATGAGTCAATAACTGCTTCCGGAACTCCACCCTTAAGCCTTTCACGAACCTGTAGATCCGCCTCTCTTCATCCGGTACCAAATGGGGACAATATCGGGCTAACTCCGTATACTTGGCTGAATATTGTGCTATGGTCATCGTCCCTTGCTCCAGTTTCAGAAACTCAACCTCCTTCTTATCCCTAGTCACCATCGGAACGAAGTGATCCCGGAACTTACGTGTGAAATTTTCCCAAGTCTGCGGTGTCAAATCCCGATCCCAACCATCCTTCACTACCTGCCATCAGTGCTCCGCGGGTCCTTCCAACTTGAAAATGGCACATCTCACCTTTTCTGCATCCGAACTCTCCATTGCCAAGAAAATCTTATTCATCGCTTCAAGCCATCTCTCCGCCTTCACCGGATTCGGATCTCCGTTGAAGCTAGGAGGAGACATCTTCACAAACTTCTCTAGTCCATGGTGCCCTTGCCTACCTTCGGGTTGTTGTTGTCCCCTACCTTGATTCTGATTTGCCATATTCTGAAGAAACACTCGGAACATATCCATCATTTCGGCATTCGGATTACCAACATTACCCAAAGCCCGATCCTGATCTCCATCATTACCCGCCATTAGTACAAACTCCTGCATTAAACACTCGACGTCAGTTATCACACACTCTCACTTAGCTAGACTCTACCCGAGAACTCTAACCGAGCTCTGATACCAACTGTGAGGACCCCGACCCGGAACCTACACGTGTCCTGAGCTGGAGCGTCCTCAAATCTAACCCAAATTTACTAAACTTTTAAAACTTTGATTTAACTTTCAAATATAAACATCATTAACATTTCCATTTCAAAATAACTCCACTCCTCTCCACTTTGGAGGAGGAGTTGACCAACTTTGAAAACATTCATCTATTTAGTTACAAAAGACATTGGTTCTAACGTAGAAATTAGAGTTTATAATTACAAACTCCATAAAGGAATTATAGCAAAATACACTTTCTACGCCAACCTACACGTACCCCGACAATACCCAAAAGCTCACTTCCAAACTCCTTTCCGTCCTTACTTGGCCGGTCCGCCTGTCTCGGGATCTAAAAACATTAAAGGGAGAGGGGTGAGAATAAATCTCAGCAAGCTATTATGAATGCAGCAATATGCCAGATAAGATGCAACACATAACAAGTTGCATATAACACATTGGAAAAGCTGTAAACACCTTTCATTACCTTGGTTTACCATTTCCCGTCTGAACAATAGTCGTACAACATTGGGTATAATACTCCAATCTTAGGTGAGCTGCTTAAGCAATACTCACATCTTATAAGACTCGTTTCTCAGGGAACCATATAAGATAGTAGCAACTCTGTAAGGCTTTTGGCTCACTACAGATGCTATAACTCCGACCTGTGGCCACAGGAGGGGACGATCACAGATATAACATAATCCGATCACATTAGGTCACACTTCCATAATTGATCGTATTATGTTATACCCCCAACATCAGCTGATTAACACATTATCAAGCACATAATAGTTACTTGAAACATAATCCACAAAAAGGGATAACAATATAGCCACATGGTAAAATATACTCATGTCCAACCAATATCATAGTGCAACATTTATTCAACACACTATGCATAATATAAACAATGTATATGAACTCAAGTAAGGCAAGGAAGTATCATCAATCCATCCTACAAGGTCATTATACAATAATACATAGCCTCTTTAAAGGTCCAAGTTAAATCTACCAAGTTGGGATCATATTTGTCAAGTTACCAAACTAGGTTAACTAGCGTTTTCCAAGAAACATTTAAAGTACTTCCCCAATTCCATTTTGATCACTTAAGATGTCATTGTGTAGCCAAAGTATTCTACTTTAATCTAGGTTAAAGAGATTTCATTTTGGTTCAAGTTTAATTGGGTTTGAACAGCTCTAAAGTTTATGTGAGAAACCAGGCCAGGGCACGACTCGTGCCCCAGGGCACGACTCGTGCCCATTTGACCCTTCACTGATTCTGGCGTCCCTAACAAGGCACGACTTCCCTTTAACCTTGGTCACGACTCGTGACTTCCCTGGGCACGACTCGTGCCTTAGGGCACGACTCGTGCCAATTTTCCTCAAGCTACTCAGAACGACTTGGCCTCCTAGGTACGACTCGTGGTCACGATTTGGCCAAGGGCACGACTCGTGCCAAGGGGCACGACTCGTGCCTCGGCCCAGAACAGGTAGTAGCAGCAACAACAACAACAATTTCCCAAGAATCCAATGTTCCAACCATGTGCCTTCTAATTTATGAACCTAAAGGAAATTTCTAACTTTGTTACTTCCTTCTAACTCATTTAATCTCCAAAGTACCATGCCCTAAACCTAGATCATTACCACTTCCATGAACCACCACATTTTCTATAACTAACAAATTCCTTAATCCAAAAAGGTTTTCCCAAGCATCAAATAGTCATTAGAACAATAATAACAACATTAAATCTTCATGTACATTTAAAGAAGGGAAGGTTCATAATAACTCACTTTAGCAAATACAAGATGGAATGAGGCTTTTTTTGGCTTGATCAACTCCCCTAGATGCACCAATCACAAAAGTACACTTGAATTTAAAAATGGAAAAGGAATGAACTTGGTAGGAGCTTGAGAAGAGGTGGGTTTTCACAATGGCCTTTCCATGGAGAATGGTAAGAGAGAAATGAGGAGGATGATGGAGGTGAATAGAGAGAGTATGGGAAGAGTAAGAGAAAGCATGGGAGGTGTGGGTGGTATTGACTTTAGAGAGGGGAAAGGAGAGAAATTTAGGGGAATTGGTCCCCCCCACACTAACCTATTAATCCAAGGCTTTCAACAATACTAACCATATCCTTCAAATTCCAAAACCTTAAAACTAAACCCCTTTTCTCAAATTTCTTTCCCCAACAATTTAACCTCATCTCATACTTTATTTATTTCTATTTTTATATTTTTCCCTAGAACATTATTTTATTTCCCTATCATTTTATCCTAATATAAGAAATCAAGTATATAAAAATGAACACATAATATTAACAATAATATTAAAAGCACACAATATGATGCTAAATTAGTGCCTAGGGTTAGGGTCGTTACAACCTCACCGACCCCAAATTCATGAGCGGTATAGGTCTCTCCTTTTACCCTATGACCCACCCACCCACTCCCCTCCTAATCTTTAAACCTCAATATAATATCACCCTTTGTTTTGATATTCCTGTCGGGCTAAGACCATTTACAATGGATTTGTTGAATCCCATTTTCAATAGTTGAATCCAATTGAAATCATTGAAAAAGGGTATTTAATGTTTGAAAAAAAAAGCTTTGTTGATTAAATTCAACAATTATTGAATCCTAGAAGGGGCCGGCTTCCTTGCCACGTGGCGCCACCAGATAGGGCCGGCATGGCGCGTGCACGCCACGCCCAGACAGACAAGGACGCGTCTGGCGCACGTGAGGTTTTTTTTTTTTTTTTTTTTTTTTCATATTTTGACACTTTGCGCCACATGATTGGTTCCTGATATTTTTATTTTCAAATCTCATCCGATTTTTTCAAATGTAATTATCTTATATCAATTTTTTTTTTTTTACCAAAATTCATAAAAAAAAATTCTCTATAAATAGAGTCTCGTTTCATTTGATTTGGACACAAAAAACCCCTCTTTTTAAATATAAATTTCTCAATTATCCTTCATTTACTCTTATTTTTAATTTTTCAATATCTTTTTAGTGAAATAGATCCCAATAATAACCATTTCAACACTCAAAATTCAGGTAATTTTCCTTTTAACTACAATAATCCTAATAATTTTCAATTTGAAAATCAATCTTTCAACCAACCACGTCCTCAAAATATATCAAATCTTTGTTTTTCATCAAATTTCATGCCTTTATCTGTGCCAAATTTTCATCCATATTATGGGATGCCATTTCAACCACCCCCTTATAATCATAATCCTTATATGCCAATGAGAAATGAAAATGTTTCTTACTCTGGAACATCAGAATTTTCAGAATTTTCAACACAAATGACTGTTGGTAGCATGAGCGGTGGTAACGAAGGCACTCCAAATGCAAAGGGTTCAGCCATTCCAACCGAAGAGGGTACAACCACTACTCGCAAAAAACCACTCCAAATGGACTACTATAGAAAATTTAGTGCTACTTAGTGGGTGAATTAAATATGAAACCGACAGTGTTGTCGGGAGAAATCAGAAAGAGGATGCGTATTGGGGTAAATTGCAGACTACTATAACGAGCATTGCTCATTTGACCCTCCCCGTGATTTAATTGCCTGCAGAAACCATTATAATTATATCAACAAAATATTGGGCAAATGGATAGATGCTTATGAAAGCGCTAAGCGTATGCAACAAAGAGGGTGGTCGAAAAATGATGTATTGACAAAAACTCATGAACTATATAAAAGTAGTACCAATGGCTATTTTACTTTGATTCAAGAGTGGCATGCTCTTTAAGATCAACCACGTTACGCAAGTCAGGTAGGTAGGAGGAAATACGAGATCTGATAGCAGTGGAAAGAGAGCACGTGAAAGTGATGTAAGTGATTCAAATTCGATTGAATTCATTCCTCGTCCTATGGAAAGGGAGGCAACTAAGAAAAATGGTAGAAAAAAATATAAGGGAGTGGGCTTGAAAGCGGTAAACGATGAATGAACATAATTTAAACAATTCAAAGAGAAAGAGTTGAAACGATTGGACAAGATAGTCACACAACAAGAGGAGGCAAACAAATGTAAAAAGATGAAAATGTGGCTGAAGTTAAGTGAGAAGGAGCATCTTGATGATCGAAGCAGACATTTTTTTGAAATGTTGGGTGTCAAACTATTTGAAAAATAATTTCCTGTATTTTTCAATGATGTATTACTTTTAATGTGTGTTTTCTAGCTTTATTTCGGTTTTTTGCAATGATGTACTAGTTTAATGTGTGTTTTCTAGGTTTATGTCGTTTTTCTGCAATGATGTACTACTTTTATTTACTGTATTTAATTTTATTTGAAGTTCGTCAATTTCGATTACTCAACTTTTATTTTACTGTATTTAATTTTATTTGAAGTCCATCAATTTCAACCACTCAACTTTTATTAACTGTATTTAATTTTAATTGAAATCCATCAATTTTGACCATTCAACTTTTATTAACTGTATTTAATTTTATTTAAAATCCACTCAATCTATATTATAAATCACACCATTGTTTTGAACAGTGGTGTGAATAGTTTCATCCGCGGAAATGACCATTTTGCCCTCCATATTCGCTCCCTTTCCCATTTCGCCCTTAAAAAAAAAATTAAAATTAAAAAAAAAAAAATTAAATTAATTTTTTTTTTTTTTTAAAAAAATAGTTTTAAAAAATGTGGCCTTGGACACGGGCATATTTAAAAAACAAAATAGGAAAAATAAAAAATAAAATTAAAAAAAATAAAAAACGTGGCCTTGAACACGGACTTAGACTAGTTTCTTATAAATATAACACCCTAATCAAATAGCACCATATTGATATTTTCCCAATCTACAAATTTCAATGAATCCATCCACATTTCTTTTTGACATAGAAGCTTACAAAAAACAATCTGAATTTGAGGATAGATTTATCGTCAACCATTTTTTCAGAGACCGTCGCAATAAAATATTAGAAGAAACTCCTCGCAGTTCTAGGAGAAAATATATCAAAAGAGATCGTGCTCTTCAAAACCAGATCCTGATTGACGCAGAGAGGACTGAGATGGAGGTGGTGGAGGGGACGCCGGAGCTCCATGGTTACCGGATGCCTGCTGAGTGGGAGCCCCACTCTCAGTGTTGGATGGGCTGGCCTGTACCTACTCTTCTTTCCACTTAATCAATTTCCCATCTCATTTTCGTTTTTTTTTTTTTTTAATCTTTTTTTTAATCACTGAATTGGAATTTGTTGTAGGAGCGTCCTGATAATTGGAGAGAAAATGGATTGCATGGGCAACGTATTTTTGCAAGGATTGCTTCTGCTATTTCCAAGTTTGTGCCTGTTACTATTTGTGCTTCTTCCTCTCAGGTGATTTCCCCAAATTTCTTAACCCCTTTTATTTATTTTCAAGTATTTTGTGTTTTGATTATCAAGATTTAGTTTATATTGATTCTGTTTTTGGATCATGGCCAGTGGGAGAATGCACGCAACCAATTACCACCAAATGTGAGGGTTGTTGAGATGAGCATGAATGATTCTTGGTTTCGCGATACTGGTCCTACTGTAAGTGTAGCTTCATTTCTCCATCTCTTTCACTATTATTCTGAATTCTGGTTATTAGGTGGTATGTTATGTAATTAGATCTTTTCATTGACTTTGACGATTTCATATGGCGATTCATTTTAGCTGATCCCAAATCTTTTTGGACCAACACTTTGTTGTTGTTGTTGTTGTTATGTAATTAGAAAATGTTTTTTCTGGGTAGTTTGTTGTGAGTGACAAAAAATCAAGTTCAGGGGAAGTAGAGCACAAGGTTGCTGGGATTGATTGGAACTTCAATAGTTGGGGCGGTAAGCATTCATTTTGATTATGCACCATATGCAAACTCTTTAGCCAGTTTTGGCTTTTATTTTAAAGTTCGTTGATTAAATTATTTTTGCTCATTGTTAGTGTGCTGTATCAAAGGATAAACTTGCTTGTATTTTTACTACTCCCTCTGTCCAAAATGAATGGCCATTTTGAATTTAGGGTCATTTTTGAAAATATTGATTTTTAATACAAAAAAATCATAAGCATTCTTGCTATTTACTTTCAAAATTTTAGTTCTGCAAAAATATAATGAACTAGTATTTTGTTTTGAAAAAAAAATCATTTAGGGATAGGGTTGTTATTCGTTGCGAGTTGCTCGAGCTTGACCCGAGATCGACTCGAAAAACTCGAACCCGATTACTCGAGCTAGAACACCATCTTAAAACTTGTTTAATTTTCGAGTCGATCGTGCTCGACGAGTCTCGTTCGCGATCGACTCATTTTGAGCTCGATAAAGCTTGAAAAAAACTCGAATTTTTCTTTCTTTCGTATCAATTTTTTTTCGAACTCGGCTCGAATAGTTCTTTAAAAACTCAATTCATTATTGATGATCGGTTCGCACTCGAGCTCGACTCAAGAAGCTCGTTATGAACTCGATTTTTCATATTTTTTTCAAGAAATTGGACAAAAGCTCGAGCTTGACTCGTCAATACTCGAGTTCCATAAAAGCTCGAGCTGCTCATGAGCACCTCGCGATCAACTCGAAACTCGATTCGACTCGAGTTCGAACCAGTGATTTAGCTCAAACTCGAAAAAAACTCGAACCCGATAATTTTAAAACGAGCTCGAACATGAAAAACTCGATCCAACTCGATTCGTTTACAACCCTATTTAGGGACAAAGTTTGTTGATGGGAAAGTTTCAAAAGATCATTCATTTTGTGACAAAAATGGTCATACAATTTTGGACAGACGGAGTACATTTCTAGATGACTTGGATTAACTTGCCTACATTGTTAATTGTTTTGTTATAGAAGTGTACGGCACATTTCTCATAATATTTGTATGGGCAGTTTCCATAGGAATATTTATTTCAGATACTTTTATTATTTCTAGGCTGCGATGAGGGCTGTTATAAAGACTGGAGCCATGACCTTCTTGTTGCGAGAAAGGTTGGTGAATCAAAAATCACTCGTTTGCAGTTCTGCTTGACTGTAATAGCGATATTTCTGCTGTAAACGACTCCATTTTTTTGCATTTGATTTTTCTGTTTCTATTAGATACTGGCTATTGAGAGGATTCCTCGCTTTCAACATTCCATAATTCTTGAAGGTGGGAGCATCCATGTAGATGGAGAAGGTAAAAAAGTTTGACATTGTCCTGACAACAATCATGCTTGGCTTGCCTTTATTTTAGTGATACATTTTTAATTCGATCACTTTAAATCTGGCTTCTGACCAAATGCATCAATTGCATGGCTTCAATGCGGATATCTGTATGCAGTCTTTTTCCCCCTTGGATAAAGAGAAATCAGTTTGTTTGTATTAAACAATATATTTAACAAATGTTTCTTTCTTCAGGGACTTGTCTTACCACCGAAGAGTGCCTTTTGAACAAAAACAGGAACCCTCATTTGACTAAAGAGGAAATAGAGGAACAACTTAAAGCATATCTGGGAATAAAGAAGGTTATTTGGTTGCCTCGAGGATTATATGGTACCTTTCCTATCTTCTTCTTTACTATTTGAAGTCAGCTACATAATGTAATACGGGTACTTATCTATGCTAGACCCTCTCAGTTAAGGTTATTGTGGCGCAATCATGTTAACTGGTATCTCCATAGAGATATAAGTTTAGGCTTAAGCTTTGATGTGAGCACCTGAGAGTTACGTACTCCTTATCACTTCTTGAAGCCTCAACTTGATGGAAAAAGTTTTGATGTTTTTGGTCTCGATTCCAGCAGGGCAGTAAGCCAGAAGCCATGATGACAGCAAAAGTGCTGCAATCTTCTTATTTACTTTTTCTAGTCTAGACTTTTATTTGTTATGTTGTGTCTATTTAGTTGTGATTAGAGCATAGACTCCAGATGAACCCACCAGCCTTCAGCCGCTCAACTAGCATAGGGGAAGAACTCAAATGGTTGACTTTGGTCTTCAATTTTTGAGGCCTTGTCGTGAGCTGGTCTTGTGAGAGAATTTAATGTGTGGGTCTGAATGAAGTGTCATTTATTTACCTTTACTTGGTTCTTCACCGGGTCTAAGTATTTTTTCTATTATCTATTTTTCTTAGAGTTCTTCACCAGGTCATCCATCTCTTAGCTGATCACACTCATACGATTTCATAGAGTCTCATGGTTAATAAGTTTCTCAGAGTTTTTTCCCTTTATCATTTTTCCCCATGTCTATCCTTGTGATGATTTCTTAGAAGAAAAAAAAGTGTTTCTTGGCTTATTACTCTGTACACCTGAAATTCGATCTTTAACAGGCGACGATGACACAAATGGACATATTGACAATATGTGCTGTTTTGCAAAGCCTGGTGTTGTCTTATTGTCCTGGACAGATGATCAATCAGACCCCCAGTATGAGCGGTCCGTGGAAGCCTTTTCTGTTCTCTCCAATTCAACAGATGCTTGTGGCAGAAAACTACATATAATCAAACTCCATGTTCCAGGGCCACTTTTTATGACTGATGAGGAGGCTGCTGGATTTGCGCAGGTAGGCTAATTTGTTTGGATCTTACTGCAGTCTTCACTTTATGCATTTTGTTTACCAGATCCGAAAAAATCTTATAGGTCCTCCTTTTGAAGATGCCATCAATAGCATCTGTAGCCAAATGCTTGGTGAACATTATGATTTAACTGAGAAAACAACATTTCTTAAACAGGAAAACGGTCAAAAGAGTATGTAAATACAAAAATGAAAATTGGAATTTCAAGTTGACACCGTTGGGCACTTTTTGGAACTTTTCCAACTGTTCTACTTATAAATTTAAATCTGTAACTTCTACTTACGTTTACATAGGATAATTTTCCCAAGTGAAATCCCCTAGTTACTCGCACCGAAAGACTCTATGGCCATGTCCATTTTACCTAGTTTGATTCCAATGGGTGATTTAATATTTCTATTTTAAAGTCCTACTCTGGTATTACGGTCAGTCAGCCTGATAGAAAAGAGCCTGACTTGCTATGTGAATCTTATTGCAGGTATCACAAATTTCTTTCCTTTAATTTGTGTGTTTAGCATGCATTAAAGAGTTGGCTAAAGAAGTACTCCCTCCGTCCCTAAATGTTTGTCCCATTTCCCCTTTTTCTTTGTCCCAAAAAGTTAGTCTCATTTCCAAAATTAAAGCTTCAAAATCACTAAATTTTCAAAACTTGTAACATTTAGGGACGGAGTATTACATAACGGCGGTGTATATTATCAATAATTTTCAAAACGTTCGTAAAAATAACCAAAATTAAAGCTTCAAAATCACTAAATTAAAATGTTTGAAAAGTCAAATGGAACAAACATTTAGGGACGGAGGGAGTACATTAAAAAAAACTGTTTTCACTTTTCAGCCAGGGAGATTTTACTGCTGACTTTAGCTACCTCTGTATCTTTAGAAAGCAATGAAGGATCAAGCCTCTTGTGAATGATATCCTCCAGTTTCTTGCTCATTTTATACATCAAAGAGAAAATTTGATTTTTTTTGGACATTCATTTTGGGACGGAGGGAGTACTTCATAATCTTTTGCATTTCCACTTTATTCACTGTATGTTTTTTGCTTGCTAACGTGTTGAGCACAGGGTGGTGAGGCTATTCCAAGACTTGCTGGTACAAGGCTTGCTGCTTCCTATGTGAACTTCTACATTGCCAATGGAGGTATTATCACTCCTCAATTTGGGGACCCAAAGTGGGATGATGAGGCCGTTCGTGTCCTGTCCCTGGCCTTTCCAGATCACCAAGTAAGCATTACCTTTAGCTCTAGTCTTTTACAGCAAGGGTTGAACTTTAGAATGTTATTCCAGTTTTTCGGCTCTTTATTTCGTTAGCCGTGATCAACCTTTTAAACCAATTATTTACCAAAGGTATCTTCTGGACGGACTTGCAAAAAGCCAAAAACATATTGAGGTTAAGATTGTTATTAGTCTTGAACAAAGATTAGAGAAGATAGAATAGGTTCCTCCTTCATTAAGATGATCAATTACATACACCAGACTGTGCAGACTCTCTCCAAATCTAGATAAGTAACCTTAATATTATGCAGGTCAAATGAGCAAGAATATCTGTTAGTCATGTAATCTTCCAAGGCAGCACAAAGTCAAATCCTAGCTTAGTGTGTGAAAGTTTTGCTTGGTTAGTAAATTTGCCGTAATGATAGTTTGTGTTTTGGCCCTATCCTCGAAAAAAAGAAAAAAAGAAAGAAATACTCCCTATGCTCGGAAAGTTAGTCCCTCTTTATTTTTGGTGGTCTACTTGATTGAACATTGACCAAAGATTTCGGAAAATTAAGTTGTAGTTTAAATTTCTAATCTGGAATATAACTATATCAAGTCCTTGCACGTGTGAAGATACAACCTTTGAACCATTGGTACATTCCTACTCCTGTTGCCTCTGCCCTTTACTAAGCATAGTTAATTTTTCTGGTGTGTTGATTTAGGTGGTAAGAGTTGAAGGTGCGAGGGAAATTGTTCTGGGAGGGGGAAATATACATTGTATAACACAGCAGCAGCCCGCCTAGTGCCCGCCTTCCCATAAACGAAACTGAACGGACAGTTGATCAGTTCACATAGCTCAACTGTGTGATTTGCGTGCGGAAGAAACTCAACTGACTGAGGTTAACTTGTCGGATCGTATCCATCTTCAATAGCTGCAAAACGATTCCCGAAATTTCTCTTGTAATTTCTGCAACAGTGTATTTGTCTTTCTGAATGAACATGGCACAACTTTTCGATGTTCAAACGTTGTATAACAAGATCAATCTACAAACTTCAATGCCATGTCATAGTTTCTCATTGGTATTTTTAATGTTTCCAGTACACCTTGTTCGATAAATCCAGAAAGCAAAAAGTGGCCTGGTCGATGTATTGAATCTTCTTCATTTAATTTGAAAGGGGATGATAAGAACATCTATGCATTTTTGTCATCGAAATGTATAAAAAAAACACTTATTTTCAGAATGTCCCTTATAATAAAATTTTAATAAAATTTGTACATTCATTTAGGGATGAAGGCAGTACAATATACTTATACTAATTAAATAAATACTATCTGTTTTCAAAAAACAATTTAAATATACATGTCCATTTTTTTAAAAAAAGTTATTAAATTTTTATTAATGTCATCAAATAAAAAAGCTCTAATTTTTACTTACATTCTAATGTAGAATTGTAGATCATTAAGGGTTGTTAAGGCATTTAGACTAAAGTTTTAATTTTTCAAATATCTGTGAGATTTGAAAATTATACGAACGTACATATAGGTCAAAATAAATACTATTTCCGTCTCAGTTTAAGATTTTTACTTTTTTTTTCTTTAATCTATAATACAATAGATGGGGCATATAACCGCCTCTTAGCCCCCCATAAAGAAAGGCTGAGATTCAATGTTGGAAAATTAATCGGATGGCCTATATTCCTCCTCCTTCCCCACTTTGTTTGAACTGCCCCACTCCTCTCCTACACAAACCGTATGACTCCACTCCCTCAACCGCTGATAGATGTCATCTTTCAAGTTAATTTCCAGTTTTCCCTAACGTCTCTTTCTCTACCCATTCTTTCATTTCAATTGTTTGTTTGCATTTTTGCTGAAGGTAAGAAAAATCCCCTTATAATAAAATTAGGGTTTCTCAATTCGAATTTCTTTTAGGATATGGTACCGTCGGTGATGGAGGGGATCACGCAGCATAGTCGGTTGTCCTCTATTCCAATGGGAACTCATGATGAATTTGTAAATACAACTAGGGATTTAGATGCACATGGTAGCAACACACTGCAAGGTTTAGGTAATCTGGTCTTCAATCCGTCTGGTATTTCGGATTCATTATGGTATTTCGGATTCATTATCTGAGGAAAGTGGGAGCAATTTTAGCAGCAGTGATAAAGGCTCCTCTTCAGTTTCTGATGGCGAAAGCAAGGTTTCTGGAGGAAGCAGTGATGGAGAATCTCAAGCTTTTGTTGATGGGTTAGTGAAATTGGATGGAACCGAAGGAGTTCATGAAACTATAAGGAAAAAATTTGTTTCGGGTTTGGATTCTCTTGGATTTCACACCAAAGTTGAGGCTATCATCCAACTGGCAATCATTTCAAACACTACAGAATAAGACAAGTCATTTCAGAAACACGGGTATTCACTAATGCCTCCGTCCCAATATGAGTGTCATTTTTGTTCATGATCAAAAACAAAAGTGGGCACTCATATTGGGACAGAGGTAGTAATAAACACAATCATCAATATTAGTACATTACTGCCTCAAAAATATTTCATCAATTTTTCAATATTTATACCAACTTTACTGAGATTCTGAGAATACAAACTTGTAAAGCGTTTATCTCAAACTCATTGAAACTTGCTAATGTGTCATAACTCCGTGGCATCTGCAGCAAATAAGGGTACCACCCAGAACTATTACCCTTACTCACTTCATTTAGTAATGCAACAGCCAATATCTGCAGTACAAAATGATTTAAAAAGGAGTATGATCACAGTAGTACACAACAACCATTAGGTGAGATATGTATAAGCACTCATTTGCATTAAAAAAAAACCTCGATTACTTCCTTTTTAATACAGTAATTATTGTTTTATAATTTACGCCCCATATTTAGTTCTCTCGGAGGAGCTTACGAGTTCCGGAAATCCAAGGCAGCCCCAACTTAGGAAATGTCTATCGAGTCCACCAAACTGAAGGTCATCTTATGGGCATTTCTTCTTGGCACTTTATTTTCTCATGCAGGTTTGGTTTCATAATCATTATTTACAACTCAATTCTCAAATTATATGGTATATGTACGTATATGTATATATATATATATATATATATGTGTATATATATATATATATATATGTATATATATGTATATATATATATATATATATATATGTATATATGTGTATATATATGTATATATATATATATATATATATATATATATATATATATATGTATATATGTGTATATATATATACATATATATATATGTATATATGTATATATGTGTATATGTATATACATGTATATATATGTATATATGTATATATGTGTATATGTATATACATGTATATATATGTATATATGTATATATGTGTATATGTATATACATGTATATATATGTATATATGTATATATGTGTATATGTATATACATGTATATATATGTATATATGTGTATATGTATATACATGTATATATATGTATATATGTGTATATGTATATACATGTATATATATGTATATATGTATATATATATATATATATATATATATATATATTCAAAATCTTTCTTGCTTTTGGCAATTTAGTGGCGTTTGATCCACTGGACCCCTTTGGGAACATAACAATAAAATGGGACGTAATTTCTTGGACCCCAGAATGTTATGTGGTGAATTTCTTGAGACCATATTATTTTTTCCTAAACGGTGAGCCATTTTAACTGAGTAGATCATCCAGGCTATGGTGACAATGAACAACTTCCAAATGTATCGGCATATAAGGAGGACAAGGCTTTCAAAAAAACCAAGCCAAGTGGGTATTTCAGAAAAATGAATGTCTTTGATTCCTTGGGTAATAAATTGTGTGCATATGGGAGGAGAAGCAGGAACTTCATGAAGAGGCAGAAAGATGGAGAGGATGAAGGGCAATTGTCATCTTACATCGATGTTTTCCACTCTGCATAGGTATAACACTTCACTATTCACCTAAGAGAAGTAGTTTGTAACACCACTTACCGAACCAAGGCTCTTTGCCACAGGAAGCTCAGCAAGGATAAGGTGGCTTGGGCAGGCAACTGTGACAGTTTCCCCACCCTGGATTGCCTACGAAGCTCAAACTCAAGTTGGATTGCCTTTGTGTAACCAGCATCAGACAGGGCATTTTCTAGCTCTTGGGCTCTTAAAACACCTTCCTCCTGCATCAAAAATACAAGAATCATCCGCAACCAAGTCAAAGAAATTGAAACTGATAGAAATAAGTCTCAAACTACTAAAACCATGTCCTCATGCTGATCATATGTAGCAATATATTCATTACTCTGAACAGTCCACAGCTTTACCAAACCTACCACTCAATTTCCAATCTAACCCCGTTTTGCAATTTGCGGTAGTTTTAGCCCAATCTTTAAGCGACTCGATTTGCTCTCTCCCATCTTTTCTTTTTCCGGTGAATCAAACCTCATCTCCCCCAAACCTACCACTCAATTTCCAATCTAACCCCGTTTTGCAATTTGCGGTAGTTTTAGTCCAATCTTTAAGCGACGACAGTGCAATTTGCGGTGGTTTTAGCAGTTTTCAGAGGTTCCAGCAGTGGCAATTTAAGAGAAGGTCACTCAATCTCCTCTCCACCTGAAGTGAAGGGAGTTATTCGATCATCCTTTTCTCTGTTATAAGTAGGAGAATTCCTGTGAGCACCCCAACCCTGGACCTAACGCGTATCCCGAGCTTGAGGAGCTCAAACTAGGAAAACCCATCTTAAATTTTTAAAACTTTTATTTCACTTTAAAAGAAAACCAATTCTCAAACTCAAACTTTCCAAAATAAAGTCAACGGATAATATCTCCACTCGGAGGAATTTCAACAAATAATTCAATAAACCATAACCTGATCAATTACATTGAAAACCCTGATTAACATTGTTTAACAAAAGAGTTTTCCATACAACTTATAAAAGAGTAATACTTAAATAGGACTCCCGACAACCTATTCATATACCTATCTTGACAAGTCCCAAAAGCAAGAGTCCAAACTCTTTCCCCGGCCTCACTGGCTCGCTCACCGTCTCAAAGACGATCTAAAACAGTAAAGGGAGAGGGGTGAGAATAAATCTCAATAAGCTATTATGAATGCAGCAAGATGCCAAACAAGATGCAACACATAGCATGGTTACACATAGCACATTATTAAAGCGGTAAACACCTTACGTTACCTCATTTTACCTTTTCCATCTGAACAATAAGTCGTACAACGTGGGAGTAAAACTCCACTCTTTGGTGAACTGCCTCCAGCACATTCACCGCTTATAGGACTCATACTCCAGAGATCCATATAAGAAAATCAGATACTTAATCAGAGTATCCAACAATATTACCGCTATCTGTAAAGCTTTTGGCTTAATACGTAAGCATTCCTCCTAATCACCAAATCGCAATGACTGTAAGGCTTTTGGCTCAATACAGCTGCTAGCACACCCACTCTGTGGCCACAGAGGGGAGAGGTCACAGGTATGATGAACCTTCAATCACTTATAGAACAAATCAATAATTGATTGAATTCCATTATACCCCCGAATCACATGTAATATCCAAGCACATAATAGTTACTTGAAATAAAATCCACAAAAGGGATAATAATATAACAACATGGTAAAATATACTCATGTTAAATCAATACTATAGTACAACATTCATTTAATACACTAAGCATAATACCATCAATGAATATGAATTCAATTAAGGTAACAATATAACCACATAATCCACACCGGGATACAATATAATCAACATGCCAGATAATCCACAACTAGAATACAATATATCAATATGCCAAATAATCCACACGGGGAATACAGTACAACGATGTAACACATATACATTCCTAACCAACAAAATAGTGTAATTATAGTCTCTACACTATTCAACGAATCACCAAGGGTATGGGAGCAAGTAAGGCCACCCTAAACCATAAACCGTTTCTACGAAGTCATTACTCAACCTTGAATAATCTTAATAAAAGTGCAAGACCTACTTCCCAAGTTTGAACTACTTTGGTAAAGTTACTAACCAAGCTTATCAACCATTTTCCGGACAATATTTAAACTACTTCCCCAAATCCATTTTGACCCAATAAGACGTCATGGTGTAGCCAAAGTATTCTACTTTAATTTAGGTTAAAGATGATTCATTTTGGTTCTAGATTGATTAGGTTTAAACAGCTCACAAAATGGATCATAGTCACCAGGCCAGGGCACGACTCGTGCCCCTTTAGCCTTTCCCAGATTCAAGCGTCCCTTAGCAAGCACAACTCGTCCTTTCCCAGGGCACGACTCGTTCCTGAGGGCACGACTCGTGCCAATTTCCCCTTAAATTGATCAGAACGATTGGACTCCTATTCTACGAGTCGTATCCACGAGTTGGCCATGGCCACGACTCGTGCCAGGGGGCATGACTCGTGCCACGGCCAGAAACAGGCACTAACAGAACCTCCAAGCCATATTTCAAGAAAACCCAAAATCCACCACAAGCTTCCTTTAAATTGTGAACATAAGATTATTTGTCAACCTTCCTAATGTCATTACAAACTATTTAAACCCCAAAGTACCATTAACCTAGGCTACTCCCACTTGGATTTCCTACTCATTTAACCATCACATTTTACACTTATGTTCTTAATCTAATTCAACCCATTCTCTTACATTCTTTATCACTTCTATGAACAACAAATTTATCCTTGGTCATTACTCCATTTCTCAACCCAAGAGAGTGTCCTAACATCTCAAAACCACAATTATAACCACAAATCGACATCAAATCATTTATGATCATTTAATAGGAGGAAGGTCATAATAATTCACTTTCTAACTTTAGTAACTTGGCCAAACCCACATTCAATACTTACACTTAAATCATTAATATCCCCAATTACTCTATACCACTCTTCTTTCAACTTAAATCACCAATTTACAACAAAATCAATTCAACCTTGACTAAACCATTCTAACTCAATCAACATTATTCAAAATACCAAAAATCATTTTCTTTCAACAAGAGATTAATTAATACATAAAGTGGGAAATTATTAGAAAGAAGTCATAATAACTTACTTAGCAAATATGGGATGAAATGAAAATTTTCTTAGCTTGATGAGCTCCCCTCTTCACCCCGAACACGGAAGTACAATCGGATTGCCAAATGGAGAAGATTTGAACTTGGTAGGAACTTGGAAATTGAAGCTTTCATGGTAGTGATTCCATGGATATTTTTGAGAGGAAGGAAGAAGAAAATGATGAGGGAAAAGTGGGGAGGTGAATAAAAATGATGGAGGAAGCATGGGAGGAGTATGGGAAAGTATGAGGCTTTGACTTAAGAAGAGGGAGAGGAGGAAAATAGGGGATATGGTCCCCCCCATATCCATATAAATAAAAATCTTCCCAAATCCAATTAAACTTCTACTACTATCCTCTACACAAGTACCACCCAACTACTCATAATATTTTATTTATTTATTTTATTATGACTCCATCATACTACTTAAAATAGTTTATTGATTTTCAATTATTATACTTCCCCAAAATACTTTAATTTATTTCCCTTTAATTCTAAGGCTTTAAGATTATCTCATAACCATTTTAATTACCATAATAAATCAAAGATATAATTTAAGCACATAAAGTCAACAAATAATATAAACGACATATAATATGATACTAAAATAGTGTCTAGGGTTAGGATCGTTACACTCACTCCCCCTTAAAGAAAATTCGTCCCGAATTTTAAAAAGACTTACCTTAAGGATCAATAACAAAGGTTACTCTCCCAAGCATTTTGAATTACAACCTTCAAGCAGTTTCCTCAATGTCATGATTCTTCTATACATTCTCACAACCCAAGTATTCTAGATTTTAATCTCGGAATTTCGATTCTAATAACTCTCAACGGTTTCCCCACATAAGTCAAATCCACCAAATCATCCTTAACTGAAGAACTCCATACGTACGAAGGATCATACAAATAAATTTTTCATACCAAGATTTATACAATACCCATTCAATGCTAAACTAAAAACTATTATTATACGCAAACTTGCTAAGGTTAATTAACTTCCCAACTTGAAAGGAAGTCCATCACACAACACCCAACCTATTCGTCAAGAATCTAGATAGTCTTCTAATCTCTTTCTTTCAAGTAACTAAATTCTTCAAACTCTTAGTATCGGTAACAACTCTCAAAGGAAGCTTCAAAAAGATAAGGTTCCTACTTAATTAACGCAACACAATTGCAGCCACTCTCGAGTAGAGGATAAGAAAATTCCACTTTATCTAAGTTAACTTCCTCGAAGCATACGCTATCACTTTCCCATTTCTCATAATATCACAACCTAATCTTCCTTTAATACACATTTGAAATTCACGAAGTTCTCACATCCACTAGGTAAGATAAGGATCAGATCTATAGCCAATCTATTCTCCAATTCTATCAATATGATTCATCCTTATTATATCCTACATCATTTATATATCCTTCCGAGTTAACTAAATCTACGATTTTTCAATTTTCAAGAACTCCTTAAACATTCTTCGATAGCACTTGCCAACCCAAAGATCACAGACTCAATCCTCGCAAGATCCATGGTGACCTTCAAGCTTAAGACTATATAACCCAAAATGTAAAATCTTCGCAAGCCAACTCACATTCGCTAAACTTCTCAAACGATGAATTCCCACTAAAGGTAAATAACACAACTCACAAATTATATTCATGATCCTCTCGTAACTTTAAATAACCAAGGAGGTCATCAATCATAACTACAATAAGGCCGTCAAGATAAGGATTAAAATTCTGATTATCATACTTGGAATCAACACATGAGATACCTGGATGGAAACACAATTACCATCTACTCACAACTAGCACAAAAAATTTCCGGAAAGACTTCTCATGCAAGTCTAACACATACCAAATACTCTTCACACTTTTAACCAAAACTTTCTGCCTTTAATGCTTATATAACAAGATTACCACCTAAGGTTTATCTGTATCAAATACCAATATAATCAAATTAGGTATAGAAAAGGAGACTCACTTCTTATGATAGTCTACCAATGCACAACAACTACTTAACCCTCCAGGTCAAGTATATCTCATAATTACAAATCGGTAATCATATCAAATCAACTGGCAATACATGCCCAACTATAACCACATCACCACCGTGGTAAACCAAAGGAGATTCGAGGTATTCTCTCATAAGAGCAGAATCCTCTAACAATAAAACAAATCTCAAGCAATGTATGCCACATAGAAGCAAAATGTGATGCCAAACATAAATGATATGAAACAGGATCTATAAAATATGACCCCTAACTTCTGAGACAGGTAATATACCTCTAGTGACCTCTGAGGGAGCTATCTCTCCTATATCCGAAACACATACTCGACCTTTAGACCTTCACTTTACAACACCATTTTACCTTAGTCAATATTGCTATTACTAAATCTTTCTTCACATCCTTTCATGATCATTCTAACTTAACTAAAATGGATACAAAATTCCCAATCACTTTGAATGTCAACCTTACCCCATTCATTCCAAAACCACTCTTTCCTGTTTATTCCCAAAGCTCTATTAATTAACTAACCATTACCATCACCATGTATATCGCCTAATACATCATATACCATGCATAACCACAATTCAACGACAACTATACCACTTAGTCAACTTTAATTATAAGGTTCTCAAATGATACCACATACTTTCCCCAAGCCATATAACCCTATTACTCTATCTTTCCACATTTAAACCATATCTTATTATCACTATTCGCCATATTCATTCACCCACTACAAGTTATTTTCATTTTCATTTTCATTATTTTTTTTACACATCACAAGCCACTCAACAATACTCTCTCCACCATATATTAACCTTTATATTACTCTTTTCAATTACTAACCTATATTTTATCAAACCATCACTTTACTCATTTCCAAACCCTTCTTTCATTATTTCAACAGTCAAACAATTTGTCAAACTTATTAATTAATAATCATTTATACGGTAATAATAGCATCGTACAACATATATAACAACAACTTTACAACCTAGCCAACTTCATTAAAAGGAACCCTAAACAATACCACATACTTAAATCATTTTTCTTAACATCAATACTATACCAAAACTTCACTATACCACACCTCAACTAATTTAACAAATTTCAACCCAAGTAAAATGCACCAACCCACCTGCAACATTTCCCATATTCAACCCAAGACCATTTGAATTCATTACTAAAATACCATGACTATGAGGCTACAATTTAAACATCCTTCATTTTCTAGAAACTTTCGCTGGTCATCATTGCTTTCGGCCATTAGAACGAACTCCTGCATTAAACACTCGGGGTCAATTACCACACACTCCCCCTTAGTTTAGACATCTACCCTTGACCTCTAAACTAAGCTCTGATACCAACTGTGAGCACCCCAACCCGGGACCTAACGCGTATCCCGAGCTTGAGGAGCTCAAACTAGGAAAACCCATCTTAAATTTTTAAAACTTTTATTTCACTTTAAAAGAAAACCAATTCTCAAACTTTCCAAAATAAAGTCAACGGATAATATCTCCACTCGGAGGAATTTCAACAAATAATTCAATAAACCATAACCTGATCAATTATATTGAAAACCCTGATTAACATTGTTTAACAAAAGAGTTTTACATACAACTTATAAAAGAGTAATACTTAAATAGGACTCCCGACAACCTACTCATATACCTATCCTGACAAGTCCCAAAAGCAAGAGTCCAAACTATTTCCCGGCCTCACTAGTTCGGCTCACCTCTCTCAAAGACAATCTAAAACAAGTAAAAGGGAGAAGGGTGAGAATAAATCTCGATAAGCTATTATGAATGCAGCAAGATGCCAAACAAGATGCAATACATAGCATGGTTACACATAGCACATTATTAAAGCGGTAAACACCTTACGTTACCTCATTTTACCTTTCTCGTCTGAACAATAAGTCGTACAACGTGGGAGTAAAACTCCACTCTTTGGTGAACTGCCTCCAGCACATTCACCGCTTATAGGACTCATACTCCAGAGATCCATATAAGAAAATCAGATACTTAATCGTAGTATCCAACAATATTACCGCTATCTCGTAAAGCTTTTGGCTTAATACGTAAGCATTCCCTAATCACCAAATCGCAATGACCGTAAGGCTTTTAGCTCAATACAGCTGCTAGCACACCCACTCTGTGGCCACATAGGGGAGAGGTCACAGGTATGATGAACCTTCAATCACTTATAGAACAAATCAATAATTGATTGAATTCTATTATACCCCCGAATCACATGTAATATCCAAGCACATAATAGTTACTTGAAATAAAATCCACAAAAGGGATAAGAATATAACAACATGGTAATGTATACTCATGTTAAATCAATACTATAGTGCAACATTCATTTAATACACTAAGCATAATACCATCAATGAATATGAATTCAATTAAGGTAACAATATAACCACATAATCCACACCGGGATACAATATAATCAACATGCCAGATAATCCACAATTGGGATACAATATATCAATATGCCAAATAATCCACACGGGGAATACAGTACTACGATGTAACACATATACATTCCTAACCAACACAATAGTGTAATTATAGTCTCTACACTATTCAACGAATCACCAAGGGTATGGGAGCAAGTAAGGCCACCCTAAACCATAAACCATTTCTACGAAGTCATTATTCAACCTTGAATAATCTTAATAAAAGTGCAAGACCTACATCCCAAGTTTGAACTACTTTGGTGAAGTTACTAACCAAGCTTATCAATCATTTTCCGGACAATATTTAAACTACTTCCCCAAATCCATTTTGACCCAATAAGACGTCATGGTGTAGCCAAAGTATTCTACTTTAATTTAGGTTAAAGAGGATTCATTTTGGTTCTAGTTTGATTAGGTTTAAACAGCTCACAAAATGGATCATAGTCACCAGGCCAGGGCACGACTCGTGCCCCAGGGCACGACTCGTGCCCCTTTGGCCTTTCCCAGATTCAAGCGTCCCTTAGCAAGCACGACTCGTCCTTTCCCAGGGCACGACTCGTGCCTGAGGGCACGACTCGTGCCTGAGGGCACGACTCGTGCCTGAGGGCACGACTCGTGCCTGAGGGCACGACTCGTGCCTGAGGGCACGACTCGTGCCAATTTCCCCTTAAATTGATCAGAACGATTGGACTCCTATTCTACGAGTCATATCCACGAGTTGGCCATGGGCACGACTCGTGCCAGGGGGCACGACTCGTGCCACGCACGGCCGAAAATGTGCACTAACGGCGGCTCCAAATCCATATTTCAAGAAAACCCAAAATCCACCACAAGCTTCCTTTAAATTGTGAACATAAGATTATTTGTCAACATTCCTAATGTCATTACAAACTATTTAAACCCCAAAGTACCATTAACCTAGGCTACTCCCACTTGGATTTCCTACTCATTTAACCATCACATTTTACACTTATGTTCTTAATCTAATTCAACCCATTCTCTTACATTCTTTATCACTTCTATGAACAACAACTTTATCCTAGGTCATTACTCCATTTCTCAACCCAAGAGAGTGTCCTAACATCTCAAAACCACAATTATAACCACAAATCGACATCAAATCATTCATGATCATTTAATAGGAGGAAGGTCATAATAATTTACTTTCTAACTTTAGTAACTTGGACAAACCCACATTCAATACTTACACTTAAATCATTAATATCCCCAATTACTCTATATCACTCTTCTTTCAACTTAAATCACCAATTTACAACAAAATCAATTCAACCTTGACTAAACCATTCCAACTCAATCAACATTATTCAAAATACCAAAAATCATTTTCTTTCAACAAGAGATTAATTAACACATAAAGTGGGCAATTATTAGAAAGAAGTCATAATAACTTACTTAGCAAATATGGGATGAAATGAAATTTTTTTTAGCTTGATGAGCTCCCCTCTTCACTCCGAACACGAAAGTACAATCGGATTGCCAAATGGAGAAGATTTGAACTTGGTAGGAACTTGGAAATTGAAGCTTTCATGGTAGTGATTCCATGGATATTTTTGAGAGGAAGGAAGAAGAAAATGATGAGGGAAAAGTGGGGAGGTGAATAAAAATGATGGAGAAAGCATGGGAGGAGTATAGGGAAGTATGGGGCTTTGACTTAAGAAGAGGGATGGGAGGAAAATAGGGGATATGGTCCCCCCCCCCCCATATCCATATAAATAAAAATCTTCCCAAATCCAATTAAACTTCTACTACTATCCTCTACACAAGTACCACCCAACTACTCATAATATTTTATTTATTTATTTTATTATGACTCCACCATACTACTTAAAATAGTTTATTGATTTTCAATTATTATACTTCCCCAAAATACTTTAATCTATTTCCCTTTAATTCTAAGGCTTTAAGATTATCTCATAACCATTTTAATTACCATAATAAATCAAAGATATAATTTAAGCACATAAAGTCAACAAATAATATAAACGGCATATAATATGATACTAAAATAGTGCCTAGGGTTAGGGTCGTTACAATTCCCCTACTGCTTTTTATATTTTTACTATTACTCCATTTATGTAGTAGCTATATATAAGGTTGTAGTAATCATAAGTAGATCTTTAAGGTTTAAGTTGTTTTGTTTCTGTAGAAATTTTTCTTTGGAAACTTGCTGAAATGAGGAGGTATGATATGGGGTTTCACAATTTTCTATAGGATTATATTTATTAAAATGACAATAGATGGATTTCCAGAAACTATAGTTTGAGTGAAGCTTTAGATATGATTATTTTGAATTTGAGAACATTGAAGTTGAAAATTGATAGTCACAAATAGCTCCAGCAGTAGCCCGTCTTCGTCTTAGGCAAGTAGCAGACTACCTTTGTCACGTTCACT
Source organism: Adenophora triphylla var. japonica (assembly GCA_022495995.1). Taxonomy (NCBI): domain Eukaryota; kingdom Viridiplantae; phylum Streptophyta; class Magnoliopsida; order Asterales; family Campanulaceae; genus Adenophora; species Adenophora triphylla. Next base: position 87,107 of record JAFEMH010006508.1, read on the forward strand.
ATTCCCTCTTCTTCTTGCATTGCTTCTTAACTCAGAAAATGGAACGGAGGGGGTATTAATTTTATTCTCCTCATCTTCTTGAATTGTATATTAACTCAAATAGATAGCAACGTTTAAGTTAGCTTCATCAAGTAAATTTCAAAAATATCTGTAACGACCCTAACCCTAGGCACTAATTTTAATAAAATATTATATGCTTTTAATATTAATGTTAATTTTATGTGCTCATTTTATGTCTTTAAATTCTTATTTTAAGATGAGATGGTTGGGAAATGATTTTAAAATCTTAGGACTGCAAGAGACAGTAAATAAATCATTTAGGGGAAAGTATAAAAATAGAAAATAAATAAAGAATGGAAATGAGGTTAATGTGTGTGGGCAAAGAAAATTAGAATAAAGGGTTTAATTTCACTACCTTAGAATTTAGAGGACCGAATTGTTTATTTTGTGAAAGCCTTGAATTATTTATGGCATGGGGGGGCCATGCCCTCCTCCTTATTTCACTCCTCTTCTTTCACATTAGTCAAAAAAGACCCATACCCTCCCATACTTCCTTCATCCTTCCCATATTCCATCCTCCTCATTCTTCTTCTTCATTTTCTTTTACAATTTTCCATGGAAGCTCCCATTTGAAAGCCTCACCTTCCAAGTGGCTAGCAAGCTCAATCCCCCTCCATTTTCAAATTCGATTGTACTTTTGAGTTTGGGACAACTAGGAGAGTTGATCAAGCCAAGAAAATCTTCATTCCATCTTGTATTTGCTAAGGTGAGTTATTATGACCCTTCTCTTCATTAAATGCTCATGAACTCTTAATGTTGTTCTTGTTAATATGATGGTTGTTTAATGCTTATGAACTATTCATGGAGTTGAGAAATTTGTAAATGACATAGAATGATGTTAGTGTTCATAGAAGTGGATTTAGAGTGTAAGAAATGGGTGGAGTTAGTTTTAGAAGATTTAACTTGAAATGTGTTAGTAAAATGGGTTGGAAATCATGTGGTAAATGATCTAGGTTTATATCATTTTGGATTTAAATGATTTAGGATGAAGTGGTGAAGTTAGAAAAGTACTTTTGGTGTTCATAAAATAAGAGAGATTAATGAAGGGGAAAAGAAACTAAGTAAAAGGGGTGAAGAATCTGGGCATTGCTGGAAAAGGGTCTAGGGCGGTCGCCCAAGGGGCGGTGAGCGGCCGCCCATGTAGACAGCAACTTAGCCTTCCTGGGAATCTTACTTGGGCGGTCGCCCAAGTGATGGTGGGCGGTCGCCCATGTGGGCAGTAACTTGTGTTCCTTTGAAAACTCTCTTGGGCGGTCGCCCAAGTGGCATGGGCGGTCGCCCATGTCACCGGAACCTCCTTAGTCTCCTTTCTTACTGATTTTACCAACAACCTAGTGGCATGACTCCTAATCGTTATAAATTAATGGAACCTAATCAAATTCGGATATGAATTAATCCTTTTAACCTAGGTTATACATAGAACACTTGTACCACTTAATGACACCTTAAATGAGTTACTATGGAACTACGGAAGCACGTTAAGTCTGAATCAGAAATTGTTTGGCAATCTTATTTGGCCTTATCAAATGTGACTCCAACTTGATAAATTTAGCTTGAATCTCTATAGAGACCTTGTAATATGGAATATTGTCCGGAAAATGGTTGTTAAGCTTGATTCGTACTTCACCAATGTGGTTCGAACTTGGGAAGTAGATCATGAACTTTTATTAAGGTTATCCAAGGTTGTGTAATGACTTTGTGGGAATTATTTATGGTACATGGTGACATTTTTATCCCAAGTGTGGACTATGTGGCATATTATTACTTTGTTATCCCAAGTGTGGATTATTCGGTTATATTGTTACCTTATTTGATTTCATATTCATTGATTGTACTATGTATAGTGTATTACTTAAATGTTGCACTATGATATTGGTTGAACATGAGTATATTTTACCATGTGGCTATATTGCTTATCCCCTTTGTGGATTATATTTCAAGTAACTATTATGTGCTTGATAATGTGTTAATCAGCTGATGTTGGGGGTATAGCATAATACGATCAATTATGGAAGTGTGACCTAATGTGATCGGATTATGTTATATCTGTGACCGTCCCCTCCTGTGGCCACAGGTCGGGGTTATAGCATCTGTATTGAGCCAAAAGCCTTACAGAGTTGCTACTATCTTATATGGTTCCCTAAAAAATGGGTCTTATAAGATGTGAGTATTGCTTAAGCAGCTCACCTAAGATTGGAATTTTATATCCAATGTTGTACGACTATTGTTCAGACGGGAAAAGGTAAACCGAGGTAATGTAAAGTGTTTACGGCTTTTCCAATGTGTTATATGCAACTTGTTATGTGTTGCATCTTATATGGCATATTGCTGCATTCATAATAGCTTGCTGAGATTTATTCTCACCCCTCTCCCTTTAATGTTTTTAGATTCCGAGACAGGCGGACCGGCCAAGTAAGGGCGGTGAGGAGTTTGGAAGTAATATTTTGGGAATTGTCGGGGTAGGTATAGGTTGGCATAGAAAGTGTATTTTGGTATAATTCATTTAGGGAGTTTGTATTTATAAACCTTAATTCTATGTTATAACCGATATCTTTTTGTAACAAAAACAGTTTATTACTTTCAAAGTTGGTCAACTCTTTCTCCATTGTGAAAAGGTGTAGAGTTATTTTGAAATGGTTATGATAATTGAGTTTATGTTTGAAAGTTAAATCAAAGTTTTAAAAATTTAGGAAATTTGGGTTAGTTTGAGGACGCTCCAGCTCGGGACATGTGTAGGTTCCGGGTCGGGGTCCTCACAGTTGGTATCAAAGCTCGGTTTAGAGTTCACGGGTAGAGTCTAGTTTGAGAGAGAGAGAGAGTGCGATAACTGACGTCGAGTGTTAATGCAGGAATTTGTTCAATGACAGAAAATGATAATGACCAACCAAAGAATCAAGGAAATGTGAGCAATATGGAGAGATAGATCCCTCCACAATCATTTGAGGTATATTACCTGTCTCCGGAGTTAGGGGTCATACTTTTCTAAATTCCCGTTCATTTCGTTCTCATGTGACATTACATTTCGCTTTTATTTGCATAAATGGCCTAAGAGTTGCCTTATGTGCTGGAGGTTCTACTCTTATGGGAGAGTACCTTGAATCATTCTTGATTATCATGGTAATTGTGATTAAGTGGGCATGGATTGCCGGTGGATGTGGTAGAGATACCAATCCGTGAATTATTGTTATATTGACCTGAATTATTGGAGTAGTTGTTGTGTTTGGGGAGGACTGTCGCAAGAAGCGAGTCTCCTTATCTATGTTTGATCTGCCTCCGTGTGTAGTTGAGGCGGATAAGTCATTAATTGATATTATGTCTTATATGCGTAATTGTCAAAAGTAGGGCCTAAGGAATGTGAAGGTTATTTGGGTTATGTGTTATATTTGAGTAAAAGACACTTGAATTATCTCATGTACCGGTGGTAAATAAATTGGTGAACTCTTAGTTGAGGTTAGGTATATGGCCTAATTAAGAGTGGTTTATGGTTGTATAACTTGCGTGAGTATTTATACATTGGTGTCTCGTGGTGGAGACTAGATATATGAGACTAGTGTTGAAAGTGATAGTCTAAGTGGGATTATATGGTTTATAAGATATCGCGAGTACGAGTTCTTATAGAACTGACATATATTTGCCTTATGTGCTATAAGTATATTCTCTAATGAGAGATTAATTAATTGTATTCTTGCTACTAACTTGAATAGGAAATCAGATATTCTTGTAGGTGATATCACCCTATAAGTTGACTAAGTGGTGTTTTCCATGTGAGCTTCAAAATGGGTTTCCATCAGGTATCATGCCAAGATATTGAGGCTTTGAGTTGAGATAAGGTACTACTTTGGTATTCGGATTCCTATATAGAGGACACTAATTGGGATAATGAAATTGATGACTCAACTTGGGAAATTATTTGATAAAGAAGATAATAAGCTCAGCGAATTTCCGTAAGAATGAATTGTTACCATATTTAGAAAAGATGATACTTGGTGGTTATTTATAGATTATGGAGATCTCAAATTGGTAACTGTGAAGAATAAGTATTCGTTATCACTTGTTGATGATTTGTATGACTGATTTTAGAAACTAGTAAAATACTCAAGGGTTATTAGTTGAATTTTCGGGGTGTTACAATTACAGTGAATAATTGTTGTAAGGATATACTTAAGACAACATTTGTATCTAGTATGACCGTTTCGATTTGTGGTTGTGTATTAGTTATGGAGAGGTAAATAGGGTAAATGTGAAGAAGTATAATAGATGTAGTTATTGGTGACTTATAGGATCAACTTCAGGAATTGGTAATATATGTATATGGTTTGTTTTGAGAAACGATTATCAGTAGTTGAAAATATAAAATGAGAATAAATCTTATTGGAAGGCATGATACTTTAGGATGATTACACCCTATATGTTGACTTAGTTGTGTGACTCATATGAGAGATTGGTGTGATGCTTGGGAAGGTATTGACGTTATGCGGATTTTGAGTTTGTTGATGGTTATCGAGAGGTAAGTTAGTTTACACTGTTAATGTTTAATCGCAATTTGGGGATGATTGATCTATGTGAGTTCCAATTATATTTTCTTATTAGGAAATCATGATAATTGATCGGAAACTTGATGTAGGCAATACGTTGTTACTAAGTACAATACCAATATCAAAGGTAGGGAATAGATGACTCAAATTAAGTAAAAGTGTTGAATATTCAACTTGAGGAATTATTGAATTGAGGATGATTTACCAAGTTTATTATCTTAATGAATGTTTTAGTGTTATTTATAGAAGATAGTATTAGTATTACGAGATTGTGTTTTCTTATAGAGAATTTAACTAAGTATAAATATTATGAGCGGTGGCTACACTATAAATAGAGGTCAAACAAGAATATTATGTTAGAATTGTTTTAAATGTGTTTTAGAACTTTGGATTGTATATTGGACCTCTGTGTGAGCATTTGTGCCCTTCGGGGATAGTTTGATTTAATAAGGTCAGTGAACCGTTTTTGTGTACATTAAAATCTGTGAGTAATTTAATTATCTACCACTGATATGAGACGGTTGTAGATAATTAAATCACTCGAGTTAGTTTTGTTAACTTATCAATCTTTTGAAAATTTCTTAAAATTGTGAGTGGTTCAGTTAATTAAAACTGGTATGGGACAGTTTTAAATAAATAAACCATTCGAGTCTCATTGAATCTCTTTTTATCTATCCTTTGGAATTCTGAAAGATGTTGTAAATTTTAGAAAGACTTGGTATTCTAAATATATAATTTGTACAGAAGCAAGTAGAAAGGCAACCTAGTTCCCCTATAGTGATTAATTATATTAAAGTTTTGATCCGAGAAATGATTTGATAAATTGTGGGGTTATTAATGTGACGGTCGCAGTAGACTCGATTTTTGTATTGGAGTTGGATCGGCTCCGTTGTGGGCGTCCAACCATTTGATTTGGATAATGATCTTTCACTGGGCCTGAACATAATTGGAGCATTGAATTGTGAAATATGATCAATTAATATTCCGTTTATGGAATCAGGGTCTTATTAGCATGTCCTTAATTATTATTCCATGGGCAATTGTTTAATGTTGGTATTATGAGAATTGCGGACGAGATAATTGAAATAACTCGTTTCAAGTGAGTCAAGACATAAGGCGGTTTGGTCGCAAATGTGAAAATAGAATATTGACGTTAGAAGATTTATTAAAATATTTAGAGTTCTAGATTGAACTTGAGAGTATTATCAGGATGGATTTTGTGATTGGGTTACCTTGGAAGTAAAAAAGAGTAGGTTGTTTTGATTTTAGAAAGTTGATGGTATTTTCTACTCATTATATATGTGTATAGTGATGAGATTATTTGATCAAGTCCTCATATATGTTAGGGGATAGTTCGATTTTATAAACCCCATAGTATTAAATGGATTGGATAGACATCATTGGGAAGGTCCTTTTGGAATGTATGAATGCTATTAAGTTTAACCTTGTGAAAATTTGAGGAATCATTACGTATTGTTGAGGATATGCTACGAGCATGTACAATGGATGTTAGTAGTCGATAGGACGTATGGTTACCAGTGGTTGGGTGCGTATAATAGCAGTTATCATTCTAGCATTGAGATAAAACCGTATGAGGCGTGGTTCGGGAAGAAGATATCGATCTCCAATTTGTTGGGGTGAGGTTGGTGAAGCAAGGCCTAAGGTAATTTGGCACCAAAGTTTGTTAATCCATTTGAAGCTTTAGAAAAGGTTGGTGAATTGACTTATAGACTGGCTTGGAGCAGCTTATAGAGTATTTGAAGTTTTTAATGTAATATTGTAATGTATTTGGTGACATAAGTTGTAATACTTTTATTTATTTATATTTTTATTGAGGTCGTGAAAATTTGGGTTAGTGATATTTGTATGGTATTCTTGGAACATTAAGTTGTGAAATTGTCTATGGCTAAGAACTTATGAGACGAAACTCACAAGGTGAGATGAAACTCACGGGTGTTGTCCTTAGTGTTAATGACACTAACGACGACACTTTCACCAATTCTAGAAAAAGCACAAATCAATAGAAATAAATATAATTTGCAGCGGAAATATTAAAGCAATACACAAGAATATAATTTTTATCAAGTTATATAAATATATAACTTGATGGGTGCCAATAAGGCAAGACCTTTCTATTAATAATATGAATTCAATACAAGGTCGAAGAAGTTTCTTAATGATAAACGAACCCTGATATAAGGAACAACATACACGAATTCTCTCTGAAAATAAACACTCAAAAACCTCACAAAAATATAAAAATCTATATGAAATATTCGAGTGTTGGACAAAGTGTTGCCGACACGTAATGGCAACACTTGAGAGCGAAATTCTACTTTCTTGTGCATTTGCGTTTTCGAATTGGATGATCTTCAATGAAGATCCACTGCACTATTTATAGGCCACAAAGTCTTGGAGCCTACTCAAATGATCAGCTAACAGTCTTGAGTTTGTTTCCTCCTTTTTAGCCTTCTCGCCTTCATTGTAGGAGACCTAGTCTTCTCTTGCTTCTCATGCTTGTACCTCTTAGCTTTGATTGCCTTGTACTCTGACTTGTTCTCCCCCAGAATAGCTGAATAAAATATCTCTTTGCTTGGTCATAAATTAAACAAATAAACACATGTTTATTTGTTAATTCCTCATCTTCGTAATTCTCGCCTGGGCATATTCTGTTGCTGATTTCAAGCTCATTTTAAGGTGACTAACTACTGTTATATAAACATTAATTTACCCATTAATATTTGTGAAAAATACAGTAACTAACTCAGTGTCGCTGATGGATGTGTTTTTACACACCCATTTTACATGTTTACGAACCTATTTTAGGCTCAAAATCCCGGGTTTTATGTTGTTTTAATTTTGTTGTTGAGTGTTTATGAGTACAGGGGAAAAGGATGAGTAAGTGTTGATTTTTGTCAAGAAAATGGCATGGGAAACCAAGTTGGAGCGGAGCAGAGCAAGGAAATTGTGAAACAATTCGAGATGCAGTTTCTGGCAACCAGAGCGGCCGCGCTCTACCTCAGAGCGGCCGCGCTCCATTGAAGTTTTTGAAGACCAACTCTCGGCCAACCAGCGCGGGCGCGCTCAACCTAGAGCGGCCGCGCTCAAGTGACGTCGTTTGAAGACCAATGTTGCTGTCATCCAGCGCGAGCGTGCTCACCTGCAGAGCGGCCACGCTTGTCCCGTTTTCAGTACGAGTTTTCAGCAACTAATTAAGGACAATCTTGACTTTTCTCACATTTTACCCATGTATTTTTCCCTAGAGTATTTATACTTCAGCAGCAGTTTTTTAGAAACAATCTTGGATGTTACTTTTGTTCTAGGTTTGGAGTTTTCGTAGAGAATTATTGCTCATCAATTCCGGATCTCTCAGGTTTTGATGTTCTTTTGGTTTATGAATATTATTAGTTTCGTTATGTCGTTGAGTAGCTAAGTTCTTTTAGATTTGCGGATTGGTTGTAGCGATTACTGGATCTTTATGCTATTGATCTAATTCTTCCCAATTGATCTCTTTCTAGTTCTTCATAATATTAATCTTTAACAGTTTTGAGGTTGCAATTTCATGTTAAGATGATTTTGGCCTTTTAATTATTTGGGTATTGATTCCGCCATTAATTTGGGGATTGATACAATTGAACACTGTTTTGAAGATTAGACCTAATTGAGGCCATAATAGAAATCAAAAGGGTTTAGATTCAATATTCTAATGTGTTGATTAATTAGTTGATTGTTGTGTGGCCGTAACAGAAAACGCAGCTTGATAATAATTAAAAGGGTTGCAATTCGGGCACCACACCGTCCCAATCCTTACTTTTGTGAATGAATCCTAGATTTGAGATTAATGTTTTTAGCAATGAAAATAGCATAGGGTGAAAGTAATTGTGAATCCAATCCGTGAATCTCCGTTGTTGATCTGAGTTAATTCGTTACATTTGAATTGCTTTCTTTAGTTTTAATCTGCTACTTCTGTTTTAGAATTAGATTATTATTTCAAATCAAAAATCTGTGGTTACTTTATTCATTGCTTTAACTGCTCTTGTTTACCAACGAGTCTCTGTGGTTCGACCCCTGCTCGTGCATATTGCTACACCGGTAGTGAGTACACTTGCTCGGTTTTTATTACTAGAGGAATTTTTCTCCATCAAGTTTTTGGCGCCGTTGCCGGGGACTTGTTGCAAGTAAACAAGTAAGTTAAGTAGTGAATGCAAGGTCGTCGTTCTTTGAAGCCTACATTGGTTCCATTGGACGATAACATCAATAGACTTGAGGAAACATTTGAGGGCGATCCCCTCTTTAATCCTCTCTTTTCAGATTCGGACATCGAGTCTGAACCCTCCACCACCGAGGTAGAGGAAGAAAAAGTCAAGATGGCTGAACCACCGGCTCAAACAATGAATGATTACCTGAGACCTAGGGTAGACACTTCTACCTCATGCATAGTCTTTGTCCCGACGACAAAGAATTTAGAGGTCAAAGGTCAATATTTTGCTATGTTACCTAGTTTTCGGGGGCTACCGGGCGAGGATGCCTTGACTTTCTTGAAAGAATACATTATGACGGTAGCCCGGTTTTATTAAGAGAGGGAGTGAGCGAAGTTCGAGATTAGACTTAAGTGCTTCCCTTACACTTTAAAAGGGGCAGCGAAAACTTGGTTAATGATGCTTCCATCCCAAAGCATCGGCACATGGGTGAGATGCAAGATATTTTTCTCGGGAGGTATTACCCACATCATCTGCATATCTACTTTTAGGCGAGAAATTGATGAATTTCACACAAGATGTGGGGAACCTCTCCATGAAGCTTGGGAGAGATTTAATATGATGCTCATTCAATGTCCTCGGCATAATTTTTCTTTACCCTCTTTGAATCAAGCTTTCTATGATGGCTTGAATGATTCCACTCGTGCTGTGGTGGACAATGCGGCAGAGGCTCTATAGGAGTCAAGACCCCGAGGAGACTAAGGCCTTATTTGAAATTTTGAGTGCTAATTCTCAACAAAAGAGTTCTAGGGGGAAAACAAGGGGGTATTGGATTTGGCCCTGCTCTTGATAATTTATCCAAGCAAATTGCTTTGTTTTAAATAGTAAGTTTGACAAGTTGATCGCTCAAGGCACCTCTTCTAGTGCCAATGTGTTAAATGATTTATGTGCTTACCGTGGTTTAAATTCTCATGCTACTAATATGTGTCCAAGTGGTGTGCGGTTTGGTTGTGATCCTGAACAAGGTAAATGCTATGTATGGACATCCCCCAAGGCATCCACGTAACATACCCTATGGCAACACTTATAATCCAGTGGTGGAGGAATCATCCTAATTTCTCGTGGGGAGGTAATCGTAATCCACAAAATAAACCTCTCCATCCTCCACCTCCACAAGGACCATTTGAAAGAAGGAAGGAGCCTTGGGAGGAAGCAGTAGAGCGAGATGAGAGGCTGAACGACAAGCGTGCAAAGAATCATGAAGGCTGCTATGAAAAAATTGGAGACCCAAATAGGGCAAATGGTCAAGCTGTTCAAGCATTGCGGGGGCACAAGTCGGGGACCTTCCCGAGTCAAGGTCACCAAGCAAAAGCCATTACCACACTCCGGAATGGTAAACGGGTAGGTAGCGAGGTAATTTCTTCTTCATCTTCTATTCCCCCTCCCGTTGTTGAAATTGTTAATGAGGAAGAAGGTACTAATGAATTGGGGGAAAAATCTAAAGTTGACTCTCCAAATTTCCCCAATCCATATGTACCGGCATTGTACCGCTTTCTGGAAGATTTATGAGAAATAAAATGGATCAACAAATGTCGGAGTTGATGGACATGTTCTCTAAAGTGAACATCAATCTCCCTTTGTTGAATGTGATAAAAAATATTCCGGCTTATGCCAAGTTTTTCAAAGATTAATTTCAAGAAACCAAAGTATGGCAAGGATGAGAAGGCTTTTCTTGGAGAGAATGCTAGTGCAGTGGCACAACACCTCCTCCCACCCAAACAAAAGGACCCCGGAAGTTTTATAATTTCTATCAATATGGGGAACTCGAGTAAGGTGAAGGCGATGTTGGACCTAGGCGCTAGTATTAATTTGTTACCCCATTATATGTATCTTGATATGGGTTTGCCTGAATTGAAACCTACATCCATGGCTCTCCAACTAGCGGATCGATCTATTAAAAGACCGTTGGGGATTGTGGAAGATGTTTTGATTCAGGTGGACTCATTGATCATACCTGTGGATTTTGTTGTGCTTGAGATGCCTAATAGTGAGTGTAGTCGTCGTGATTCCCCAATTCTACTTGGGCGTCCATTCATGGCGACAACAAACACTATTATTAATGTTGGCAATGGAACTCTTTCCATGACTGTGGCCAACGAAACTATTGAAATTTATGTGCATGATATTATGAAAAATCCAATGGACAATGGGAATTCTTGTAACTTTGTGGAGAGAGTAGATGATTGTGTGCATGAATATTTGTGGCATGATAGAGCATGTGATGAACTTGAGATGCTGTTGAATGGCAGTGGGAAAACTAGGGATAATGCGGGTTCCGAAGTAATGGCCATTGAAAATAAGGCCGAGGAACATTATTCTGTTAATGGCCCGTCTCACTCCCTAGGCTACTTCAATGAGAAGTATGCGCCATCAGTTGTGGTTCCACCGGTTCTTGAGTTAAAACCCCTCCCCTCTAATTTAAAATATGCTTTTCTAGGGGAGGGCGAGACTTTACCTGTGATAGTTGCCTCAGACTTGACCCTAGAACAAGAGGCCAAATTAATTGTTGTGCTTTGTGAGCACAAATCGGCCATAGGGTGGACTTTGGCGGATATTAAAGGTATTAGCCCCTCAATGTGTATGCATAAAATTAATCTTGTAGAGGGGGCTAAACCTTCGAGGAGAGACAAAGGAGATTGAACCCTCACATGGAGGAAGCGGTGAGGAAAGAGGTCCTGAAATTATTAGATGCGGGAATTATATTCCCAATTGCGGACACATGAGTGGGTGAGCCCGGTTCAAGTGGTTCCTAAGAGGTCGGGCATTACTGTTGTGAAAAATGATAAAAATGAGGATGTGCCCACTAGAGAGGTGACCGGGTATAGGATGTGTATAGATTTGAGAAAGCTGAATGCCGCCACCAAAAAGGATCACTTTTCTTTGCCTTTCATTGACCAAATCCTAGAGAGGTTGGCGGGTCATGCTTATTACTGCTTTCTTGATGGGTTTTCGGGATATAATCAAATCACAATTGCACCCGAGGACCAATCAAAGACCACTTTCACCTGTCCCTGTGGTACTTTTGCTTATAGGAGGATGTCCTTTGGGCTTTGCAATGCACCCGCTACTTTTCAAAGGTGCATGACCTCCATCTTCTCGGACATGATAGAGAAGTGTGTAGAGGTGTTTATGGATGATTTTTCTGTGGTTGGAGATAGCTTTGAGGGATGTCTTGATAATTTGACTATGGTCTTGAGGAGATGTTGCGAGACCAATTTGACACTTAGTTGGGAGAAGTGTCACTTTCTTGTTAGGCAGGGGATTGTCTTGGGCCACATAGTGTCTAGTAGGGGGATTGAGGTCGATAAAGCTAAGATAGATGTGATTTCTAAGCTACCTCCCCCGGTCTCAGTTAAGGGTGTTCGAAGTTTCTTAGGCCATGCGGGTTTTTATCGGCGATTTATTAAGGATTTTTCACAAATTTGTAAGCCGTTAAGTAACTTGCTAGCTAAAGATACCGAGTTCATCTTTGACCAAGACTGTTTAGATGCTTTCACTTTATTAAAAGAAAAACTTACTTGCACTCCCATTCTTTCTAGCCCTGATTGGTCTCACCCTTTTGAGATCATGTGTGATGCATCTGATTTTGCTATTGGGGCTGTTTTAGGCCAAAAGATAGATAAATTACCGCATGTAATCCATTATGCAAGTAGAACTCTTAATGATGCACAGCTTAATTATACCACTACTGAAAAAGAATTTTTAGCTGTTGTGTTTGCACTTGAGAAGTTCCGTTCATATTTGCTTGGGTCGAAGGTAATAATCTATTATGATCATGCAGCTTTAAAATATTTGTTGAATAAAAAGGATGCAAAACCTAGACTTCTTAGGTGGATGCTTTTGTTGCAAGAATTTGATTTGGAAATAAGGGACAAAAAGGGGTCCGAGAATGTAGTGGCAGATCACTTATCAAGGCTTGAGGATTTCTCGTTTCAGAATAGCAAAGAAGGAGTGATTCCGGTGAATGAAAATTTCCCGGATGAACAACTACTTGCTCTACATGTTCAAGAGCCTTGGTATGCGGATCTTGTTAATTATCTTGCATGTGACATGATTCCTCCTCACTTTACTTATGATCAAAGGAGGAAATTTAAATCTGATGTGAGGAACTACATTTGGGATGATCCTTACTTGTGGAAAATTTGTCCAGATAAGATGGTGAAGAGGTGTGTTCCGGAATATGAACAATTGAGTGTCTTGCGCTTTTGTCATGATTTACAATGTGGTGGGCATTTCAGTGGTCAAAAGACTGCTAGGAAAATCCTTCAAAGTGGCTTATATTGGCCCACCATATTTAAAGATGCGCAAGATTTTTGCAAAAAGTGTGATAAATGCCAAAGAACTGGAGGGATAGGTAAGCGTGATGAGATGCCCCAAAATTATAATTTAGTTGTTGACATATTTGATGTGTGGGGCATTGATTTCATGGGCCCTTTCCCCTCGTCCCATGGTTTTGTGTATATATTGGTTCGTTGACTATGTATCTAAATGGGTGGAAGCTATTGCCACCGGACTAATGATGCTAACGTTGTTTCAAAGTTTGTGTGTGAGAATATTTTTGCAGGTACGGGGTGCCTCGTGCAATCATTAGTGATCAAGGAACTCACTTCACAAACAGGCTTTTCAACCAAGTCCTGAAGAAATATGGAGTTGTTCACAAGCTAGCCACACTACCATCCCCAAACATCGGGGCAAGTGGAAGTGAGCAACCGCCAAATCAAGGGGGTCCTAGAAAAGACGGTTCGGCCAAACAAAAGATTGGGCTTTGAAGCTCAATGATGCATTATGGGCATATCGGACTGCTTACAAAACTCCCATTGGGATGAGTCCGTACAGAATTGTGTATGGCAAAGAGTGTCACCTTCCGGTTGAGATGGAACACAAAGCATATTGGGTTGTGAAGGAACTCAACATGGATTTGACGAAGGCAGGTGAGAAACGAATGCTTGATTTGGATGAGATTGAGGAGTTGAGGCAAGACAGCTACCAAAGTGCCAAGCTGTATAAAGAAAGAACCAAGAGATACCATGATCAGTACTTAAAGCCGAAATTCTTAATGCCGGGTAAGAAGGTCTTATTGTTCAATTCTCGATTGAGACTTTTTCCCGGTAAATTGTGCTCCAAATGGTCAGGCCCTTATGAGTTGGTGAAAGTATTTCCACATGGAGCGGTCGAGCTCAAAGATTTGAAAAACGGAAGTACTTTCAAGGTGAATGGGCACCGAGTCAAGCCCTATTACGAAGGGGTGTCTATCTTGGAGGAAATTGATGTGGTGGTGTTGGTGGATGCACCGGAAATCAACGGATAAATCATTAGCATCATGTCGAGCCAAAGACTTAAAACAAAGGCGCTTGTTGGGAGGCAACCCAACCTTAGGTAACTTTTACTGCTTTCTGTCTTTATATTCAGTTTATCACTACTCGTTAGCTTTGAATTCGCGTTGGAAATTGTTTATGCAATGAGGACATCGCAAATTCTTAGTTTGTGGGTGGGGGTATTCATAAAAAAAAAAAAAAAGAGACTGTTATTTACCGTTTTTCGAGTCTTTAATATAGAACGTGTCGAACTACGGTGACCTGAGCCTATTAATGTGGGTAGTCCGCTCACATTAATGGGGACGTAGGCAGCGAAAGTGCGGTCAAATGTTTGACATATTTTTGTCGAACAAAAGTTTTGTGTCACCCGTTATGGGTCTCTCCGAGTTTGTGGGTTTATAGGGGAGTGTAAATAGTTGTCACCCTCCAAAAATATTTACTTTTGAGTTTTGTCAATAGATATTACGCGTGTATGTGTGTTTGTGGTGATGTGCAGGATAGCACACAACTGGTCAAAACGGAAGCTGTGAACTTCAAGGCAAAAAAAAAAAAAGGGCCGAAAAACTGATGAAATCTCGCTGCTAGGGTGCGCGGGCGCGCTCGGACATAGAGCGGCCGCGCTTGATTAAAGGAAAAATGAGCATCAGCTTCGGCCAGGTTGCGCGGGCGCGCTTAAGGGGAGAGCGATCGCGCTCGTTAAAAGTCAAAAACATGACCAAGTCTCGACCAGGTTGCGCGGGCGCGCTCCAACATAGAGCGGCCGCGCTAAAATTAATGAAAAATGGGTATTATTCTCGGCCATCCAGCGCGGACGCGCTTAAGGGGAGAGCGGCCGCGCTCGTTAAAAATTACGGGCAAATTTAAATAAAACCTAATCAGAGGCCTCCCCCAATTTCATAATACCGCCGTCACCTTCCTCTCTCTCTAAAAACCTACGAACCCTAAGCCCTCTCTCTCTAAAAATCCCTCACCCAAACCCAATTATCTCCCCTTCCAACCTCTAAATCACCATACCCACCATATTTCAGCAAGCCAAGCTCGATTCCAACATTCAAAAGGCCATTGATTCCGGCGGATTTGAGCCAAATTCGGAAATTGAAGAAAGGTTCTTAAGAGAGCATTCCGGTTGAATCAAGGGGGGAAGAGCTCGAGTTGAAGTGGGTATTCGTTCACAAAGGCAAGGGGTTGATTTTCCGGCCTTCTTCCCAAATTCCGGCGAGAAATTCCGGCATACTCCGGCGAATTTTCCGGCGAGCTTTGAAGGGGTAAGAATCTTCGAATTTAATTGTATTGCCTTGCTTAGTTGTTTGATACAATGGCTACCTCTGCTCCTAAGCGTAAAAGGGGAACAAAGAAAACCCCGGTTCCACCACCGTTGTTTGATGAAAATAAATTTGTGAGTGTTGATGCTCTGAAATTTTTTGATACTTATGCCGGACGGAGTTTCAATGTAGAAAAGGGGATAGACATTACGGATATGGGTCTAGATGATATTGTAGCGGGGTATGGGTGGCAGAACTTATTGGTTGCCCCGGTTGAAAGGGGGAGTCGCGAGTTAGTTCGCGAATTTTATGCAAATGCGGCTGCTAGAAAAGGGATACATAACACTTCTTATGTGCGGGGTATAGAGGTGGGGTATACCCGGGCGAAAATTATAGCGTATTACAACCTCCCCACACATGTGCAACCCGATACCTGTTCTTTCTTGCATCTGGAGAAACAAATGATGAACAACCCCAAAGCTAACCTCCATCTGATTGCCGGAACATTTGGTGGTCTTCCCCTTGACCCGACAGTGCACAAGGGGGTATTAATTGCTTCAAAACTTCTTCCCCCACGGATGAAGTATCTTCACAGGATTATCTGTGAGAGAGTGCTCCCATCTTCCCGACCTCACGAGGTTGGGTGGTGAAATTACCCGATCTTTTTCGCGCGCGGGGCGGCGGAAAAGGCGGTTGTCTTTCGCGGGGGGTTGGTGTCTGAGACCTCGCTTCACGGGAAGGAGCAGAATGAGGAGTCGCCACGCGGTTTTGTATTTTGAGCCCAAACGTTGAGAAACGGCTTTTGAAAATGGTGTCGTTTTTATTGGTAGCAAAAACTTAGGAAAAGGCTTTGAAAACGGGATCATTTTTATTGGCAAAGAAAAACGAGTAAAAAGCTTTTTAGTACCGTAGATTGTTAGGTTCTGAGGTCACGTTACGTTTCGGGTAGGGTATTACGAGATCGCCCGAAACGCCTCGCATGACGAGTCTTTCTACCTTTCTCGAAATCGTGTGTGTGTGTGTGTGTTTCTTTTGAAATGGGGGCTTGAATGACAAGCTTAATCTTGGTTTGAGTGACAAACGTTGATTAGGTGACTTTGTTTGAAAAGACGAGCGTTTGAATGACAAACGTCGGTTTTGAGTTTGAAATGAGCGTTTGCGTGGCAAACGTCGACTTTGAGTTGAAATGAGCGTTTGCGTGGCAAACGTCGACTTTGAGTTGAAATGAGCGTTTGCGTGGCAAACGTCGACTTTGAGTTTGAAATGAGCGTTTGCGTGGCAAACGTCGACTTTGAGTTTGAAATGAGCGTTTGCGTGGCAAACGTCGATTTTGAACCGTACGAGTCATTGTTAACGATTTTTACGAGAAAAATGCGTATTAAATGATTTTAAGTGTCAAATGGCGGCTTTGAGTTTGAAGACGAGCGTTCGGAGGCCGAACGTCATTTCGCGCGTTTTGAAAGAGAGTTCGACGGACGAACTCCGGTTTTGAACCGGGCATTACATTGTTAACGATTTTTACGGGAAAAATGCGTATTAAATGATATGCGATCAACGAATCGGGTTGCGACTCGGACTTTTGAAAAGTAAATACTATCACAATCCAAACGGATCGGACTTGTAAATGACAACATTTAAAGCGGTGTCAACGGAATCAAACGATCCGGAATTGTAAATGACGATCAACGAGGCCAAACGGCTCGGAAGTGTAAATGACGATCAACGAGGCCAAACGGCTCGGAAGTGTAAATGACGATCAACGAGGCCAAACGGCTCGGAATTGTAAATGACGATCAACGAGGCCAAACGGCTCGGAATTGTAAATGACGTGAAAGTAAACTAACGGGGTCGGAACGCCGTTTAACTCGTGATTACTTCTCTTACGGAAAGAGAAGAGGATCGAGGGGCTAAAACGTATCGGACCCCGTTAGACGGAGGCGTCTACATTTTGACAATGACGTTCGAAACAGTTATAGCGACTGGCGCGTAAACCGAGACGGAACGGAAGATTCATAGAGAGGGAGTTGTACCTATGGCTGTGGTCGACTCCTTTGGCTCCTGGGAGGTGTGCACGGACACGGAAAGTTATTCGAAAGGTTGTTTCGAAGTTGTAGGGTGCGTATTTGATCGAAATACGAAGGTTTCACGCGAATCGAGACAAAACGGGAGCTCGGGAGGGGTGGAAACCAATTGGACCGTGGGGTATGTGATTTTTTGGTATCAAAATCCTCCTTCTTGCCTTCGACAAAGAACTTCTATTTATAGGGTGAAAATTGCGAGGAGTCCCACTGACTTGGACCGAATTTCGTGGGTTTTGGGAATTTTGGAAACTGGGACTTGCCGGCAATTTCAGAAAATTGCACAAAGGAGTCCCCGGACTTGGCTTGCAAACCAGGGGTATTTTGGTCTTTTGGCCTTGATTTGTGATTGACGAGTGACTAGAGGGAGGTGGCATGCGTGACACGTGTCCCGTGACTCACCGTAAGTGTGGGAGTTCGTTCCCCGGTCCCGCTTTGTCCGTTTTTTAAAATAACAACCGAAATGTCCGAAACGCCCGAAAGTGCCGGAAAATGCGTTTTTCGTGGAAAGCCATACTTTTACGTGAGATGTCACGTGTTAAGTACGGTTCGACGTCGGGATGCACGGCGCCCCGAGACGTCTCGTTGGCACAAAGAACGGGAGTTTAACGAGTTCCGCTAACCTGGAGCGGGCGCTAACGGATTTCGGTTAACTTTCCGACGGATTTGGACGATCCGGATTTGGGTACTTACAGCTAGCCCTCGGCGACGTCACTTTCGAAGGAAGTGGGTCGTCGAAAAGATAAGGATCCAAATCGGGATGCCTTACTTTGAAAGAGACCCGGGCGGTCACCGGCCGGACCCTTAGCGAAAAGGATTCCTACGTATCCCGAGCGGGAATCAAGCCGATCGTAGTTCGAAAAGGGGCAAGGGCCGCGCATGGGGACCTTGACCCGAGCGAGACCGTTAGGAGGCGTCTAAACTCGGGATGAGACCATTCGCGAGGTACCCGTACCGAATGGAGACCGTTAGGAGGCGTCTCGAACTCGGGGGCTTCAAACCTTCGAGGGCGCGTGGCGCCTCAAACCGGAGTTGCGATGCCGACGGGGTGCTCGTGCCTCGGGTGCCGGGCTTATTGCCGCTGCGCTTTATCCTCGCTGGGATGAGCGTTCGGGCCTACCCTGGACGGGCCGAAGAGGGATTGTTGCAAGGCGTTCGTGCCTTGGAGTTCGGGCTTATTGTCCGTTGCCGGTGAGATGCCGATTTGCAAGGCGTTCGTACCTGGGGTTCGGCCGTTGCCGGTGACCATTGCAAGGCGTTCGTACTGGGGTTCTGGCTTATCATTGCCGTGAGATGACCATTTGCAAGGCGTTCGTACCTTGGGGTTCGGGCTTATTGCCGTTGCCGAGATGACCTTTGCAAGGCGTTCGTACCTGGGGTTCGGCTTATTGTCGTTGCCGGAGATGACCATTTGCAAGGCGTTCGCACTGGGTTCGGGCATTGCCGGAGATGACTATTTGCAAGGCGTTCGCACTGGGGTTCTGGCCATTGTCGTTCGAGATGACCATTTGCAAGGCGTTCGTACCTTGGGGTTCTGGCTTATTGCCGTTGCCGAGATGACCATTTGCAAGGCGTTCGTACCTCTGGGGTTCGGGCTTATTGCCGTTGCCGGAGATGACCATTTGCAAGGCGTTCGTACTGGGGTTCGGGCTTATTGCAGTTGCCGAAGATGACCACTTGCAAGGCGTTCGTACCTTGGGGTTCGGGCTTATTGCAGTTGCCGAAGATGACCATTTGCAAGGCGTTCGTACCTTGGGGTTCGGGCTTATTGCCGTTTGAGATGACTAGCGAAGGTCTCGATAAGAGAGCGGAGGTCGGACCGCGAAGGTCGGGATCAATCAAGCTTGAAATCGGACCGTGAAAGGTCGCGAATGAGAGTTTGAAATCGGATCGTGAAAGGTCGCGATTTGAGGATTGAAATCGGACCGTGAAAGGTCGCGATTGAGAGTTTAATGGTGAGGACCATTTAAATTTTAACGTCGGGAGACGGAATCATAACTGAAATGTCCGGAGACATGGTTGAACGTTTGAATGTCAAACGTCAACTGGATCGAATTTAACGTCAGAGACGAGCGCTAGTGAGAACTAATCGGGAATTTAACGTCTGGAGACGAGCGTTAGTGAAAACTAATCGAGAATTTAACGTCTGGAGACGAGCGTTAGTGAAAACTAATCGGGAATTTAACGTCTTGAGACGAGCGTTAGTGAAAACTAACTGGGAATTTAACGTCTGGAGACGAGCGTTAGTGAAAACTAACTGGGAATTTAACGTCTGGAGACGAGCGTTAGTGAAAACTAACTGGGAATTTAACGTCTGGAGACGAGCGTTAGTGAAAACTAATCGGGAATTTAACGTCTGAGACGAGCGTTAGTGAAAACTAATCGGGAATTTAACGTCTGGAGACGAGCGTTAGTGAAAACTAATCGGGAATTTAACGTCTGGAGACGAGCGTTAGTGAAAACTAATCGGGAATTTAACGTCTGGAGACGAGCGTTAGTGAAAACTAATCGGGAATTTAACGTCTGGAGACGAGCGTTAGTGAAAACTAATCGGGAATTTAACGTCTGGAGACGAGCGTTAGTGAAAACTAATCGAGAATTTAACGTCTGGAGACGAGCGTTAGTGAAAACTAATCGGGAATTTAACGTCTCGGAGACGAGCGTTAGTGAAAACTAACCGAGAATTATCCTCGGGGGATAGGGCGTTAGAAATGTCTAATCGGGGAAATTTTACACTTTCGGGGCCAAAAGTGGTAAAATTGGAATTGCCAAAAGCCGAGGGGCAAAAGGGGCAAAAATTATTCTCGGTGCGCAAGAGTCCTGGCCGGACTTTTACCGTTTTTCCGTAAACCTTTTAAATGCCGAGGCCGGGGAAGAAAATGGCCATTTCTTCCATTGTTGCCGGCGAGAGAGAGAGAGAAAAGAGAGAGAAATTTTCCAACCCAAATTGCAAGGTTTGCTCGAATTTGTGAGGGAAAATCGCTATGGAGGGCGAAGGAGGACCAATGGCTCGCCATGGAAGGACCGACAACGAGAGAACTCGATTGGTTCGACCATTCGAACCACCACTCTTCCATTGAATCCGGCGGAGTTTTATCCGGCGAGGGATAGACACAACTCCAAGGATGGGATCGAAAGACAAGTAGTTCCCTACAAATTCCATTAATTTCAAGAATGTGCATTCTTTAAATGTTAGAAATTTGTTAGGAATTTACTTAGGGATTTTGGTGCCCGATTTGGGGCTTTTGACTTTGCTATGAATCGTTGTCGAAATTGACTAGGACGTAGTTCAATTGACATCATGGGTAGATGACATAAAAATTTTGGTTGCAAAATTCCATGTCTAAATGCATTTTCCAAAATTAAAGTAGCTTTAATTCGGGACGGAGCGAGATTTTCGAAAAATTCGAAAGAATTTGAAAGTTCCGGATTCGACTGAGTTTTCGAAATGATTTTGAAAGTTCCGGATTCGACGGAGTTTTCGAAAGATTTTGAAAGTTCCGGATTCGACGGAGTTTTCGAAATGATTTTGAAAGTTCCGGATTCGACGGAGTTTTCGAAATGATTTTGAAAGTTCCGGATTCGACTGAGTTTTCGAAAGATTTTGAAAGTTCCGGATTCGACGGAGTTTTCGAAATGATTTTGAAAGTTCGCAGAAATGAATGAGAACCGTATCCGCATTGCATCCTTTTGACATGCGTTGGTGCATTTCGTTGACGTTGCTTCGTCTTGTTTGTCTCAGGGGACAGGATGGTTGATACCCACAACCGTAAGAGTCGGGGTGCCTTTGAGGCAGCAGTGTATTGTGGGGCCTTATCCCTGACGTGGCCCGAGAGGGAGAGAGGAGTCCACGACACCGGTGATTGACTCCGGCCGGGCCGGGTTTATCAAGGCCGTAGCCGCGACACCGATACGCCGAGGGGCAGTCCACGTATGTCGCGCCGAGCGAGTACCGGTGGGATACGACCCACACTTTCCATTTCGTATGGGGAGGCGACGGTGACTCCCACGGATTTTGCCGCTATCACCGGGTTGCCGACTCTATGGCAACGCGCTAGCGCTGGTTGACGGTTACACCCCTGAGCAGCTTGTCCGGGCTGGGTTTTGATATTACCGATGCCAGGGCTTAGGCATTCGGCACAGCCGATGGAGCGTCACTTGAGGGCGGGCGTCGCCGATTATCCGCCGGGTCTCGAGGATGACCGCGGAGCGTCCGGCTCGAGGGTTCCTTTGGTTTGCGCCGTCGCCGACCTTGTTCCCGACTTCCGACACGTCTTGTCACTTCCCTCTCGCTCGGCCGCCGATGATCCGGGATGCCGTGAGGGGGTTTGCGTGGGGGAGGCCGGACCGGCCGAGCTCTACCACTCTTCGGGACAGTTCTCGCTGTGGGAGAGGAGCACACATTTAGCCGCTTCACGCCCGTCTCGATGTAAGTTTACGTGCTTTTTCTCTTCCTTGCCTCTTTTATGTACTCGTATGTATCCGCTTTGTAGCCGACATAACTTTCCATTCTCTTGGCGTGTCCGGTGCTACGAGGTGTTCAAATCGCAGTGCTTGGGACGTCAAGGAGCCGTACCGTCCCCGTTCCCCGCCTTGCCGGGCTCGCGTAAGAAGGCGAAGAGGGCGGTCTCTTCGAGGGTTGGCACTCGAGTGTCGTACGAGGAGATATCTCCGGCGCCGAACCCGGAGTTCTCCGAGAGGATCCACCGACCCGGTGGAGCAGGTTTGATCATGTCGCGGTGCAGATTTCCAATGAGACTACACGGCGGCGAAGCTCCCGGTGGGACTTCACCGCGACGCCACGTATCCGGGGAGAGGGTGACTCGTCAAAGATAGGCCGGGTCCCTTCCTTTCGTGCCGGTGGATCCTCCTCTCGTACATGCAGATCCCCTGGAGATGCCGATGGATGAGCCGGAGGGATACCTTCGTGGTGTGTATTTCACCGAGTACATCATAGCGGGGGCCGCTTATGATGTTTTCGAGGATGAGGCCGAGGAGCCCGCAGTGCAAAGATAGGGAGGGCGAGGTCCCCGGAGGTCCTCGACATTTTCCCCGTCCCGCGAGCTAGGCTAGCGTACGAGGGGCCGGACGGTTCGCGCAGCGACTTGTGATCCCGCTCCGGCGGAGCCGAGACCACGATACATGTATGACCCCAATGCTTCTGTGAGCATCTTTTCGATTTTCTCGCATTTGATAGTAGCATTCTCCCGCACATGATGCATCCGTACTTTCTCGTTCGCTTCGATGATTTTCCCGGTTCGCAGTATCCGGCCGTACGTACAATGAGGCCACGAGGCCGGTGGACGGTGGTCCGCCTACGCCAGAGGCTCGTGGAGTTCATGCGGTGCAGCCTCCCGAGGAGCGTGGACGTCCGCGATCGGGGGCCGTCTAGGCCGAGGGGTTCGCCCGCTCCCACACTCGGTGGGGAGGACTTCACACAGGGCTCGCGCCCGCGGCGGAACGGCCGGATTTGGAGCTCCTTCTTCCGCGCACTCTGGGCGCGAGAGGGGGAGTCCTCGAGTTCGCGTACTCCGAGGAGGCCCTTTGCCTATTCCCTACCGGGAGGAGTTCGGCGAGTTCCCGTTTGCGACAGATCCGGCAGCCGCGGAGCAAGACGTCGAGTGTACGGATGACGAGCAGACTCCGAGTAGTCCCCTTTTATCGTTTCTTTCTTTACTATTTTGTTTAGACAAAATGCATGTATTTGTCAGAACAAATTTTGATTTGAAATGTATTTGTAAAAAGGCGCCCGTGGGCGGAACTCGTATTTCGCATATTTATTCTCGTGATCACCTTCAGCTATTTTCGCAAATAAGCAAATAGGTTAATCAAAAATAAATAAAAAGGAGAAATGCATTAAAAATTGAACGGGTCAAAAATTAAGCATGTATGCACTAATTTTTAATTATTTGCACCGTTGCACGAGCCCTGGCGGAAGGGATATTGACATTGGTTAAATGAAATCGTATGTGCACGCAGATTTCATAAGAGTGAACAGTGGCATGGTTTGGAAATGTTTCCAACTTTTAAGGTACTGGCCGCAGAGTTGACCAAGTCAATCGCAGAGGAGTCCCACGGACTTGAAATGAATTTCCGCATTCTTTAAATTGCGCTCACTTTGCAATTTGTAAGAACTCGCGCATTGCTTTTGCTCATTCCGCCGAGTTCTTTTCCATTTCTTAAGGTTTTCTTCACCTTCCGACATGGCTCCTTTTCCCAAGTTATCGTCTGATGCAAGAGCGATATTTGGACAACTTTCGCCGTGGGTACGGAACCACACGAGGCGTAACAAAAGGTTTTTCGAAGGCCGTTACTGGATTAAATCGTTTGGGCTTTGAAGGAGCTCATGCCGATTGGGATCTTTTGAGAGCCGCGTCTCTGCCTCCGGGGACGTAAGGAGGAATGTGTACAGCCTTTTCGTACAACGAAGTCACTCCTACGTTTGAAGATTTCCGGCCATTCGGGAGGACCCGAGACGGAACAGCCTAGTTCTTCCGTATGCCGGTGGCATGGCCATCGTTGAGAAGCTAGTGTCTTTGTTGGGTATCTCTACTGAGAAGCATACGGATGCCGATACAGATACCGATTATGTTGACATTTCTGGGCCGCCCGAAAGATTTGCCTGAGCCGAGGGGAGCGTCTTTGCGTGGGACGCGTTTGCTCGTGTGTGATTGCTACTCGCTCACATTCACGTCTCTCGGGTGTGTGCCATCACAAAGATCGGACTCGGTGAGGCAGCCACGGAGCGGAGGAGACATCGTGCCATCGGGTCTTGGGCGAGACGTTCCCGGGCATAGCTCTGATGGCGACCGGTAGCCGATACATGCGGGGAGGGAGTCCCGCTATGCCGACCATGTGGTCGAGGGAGAGGCCGCAGATGATGCCCGAGGTGCCAATGTCCCGCGACGCTGGGTCTTTCTCGCGACGTCCTTCCGGTGATGTGGGTAATCAGCCGAGCCGGAGCCTGATGGCCGTACTTGGCACGCATCACTTGCGATGGTGGGTTCCCCATTGGAAGTTACAGACTTGTAGGACCGCTCAGAGGGTCTCGTTGATCGTCGAGTGCCGGGCCGTCTCGCACGTCATTCTATATTCCATCATTGGTTCTCGCGGCAAGACGGGCCGGAGCAGATGCCACCGACCGATCCGAGTTATGCCGCTACCTTCGAGGTGGGATCTCGCGGATGGAGGATCCTTCGACGCCGTTGCTGGTCACCCGGTGGTGGCAATACACGTCCTTTCCCGCTGTGGTTCTCTTTCACCGAGAGAGGGCACTGTTCGTCGACGCAGATCCGGACCGGTACGAAGAGTGTATGGGGAGACACAGATGGCTATCTTGTGGAGACGGAGTGAGCCGCTGGGTGCCGATCACCCGGACAGCTCGACATTGAGGAGGACAGAGGCGAGGGCTAACCCCGGGAATCGTATCGGCGATGCCATGGCCGATTATGTGGCAAGTGCCGATCGGAGGCCAATCAAAGCACCGCGATGATGGCTCGAAGCGAGGCGGCTCGAGACAGAGCTAGAGAAAGGACCGTATTGACAGCCACACAGATTGACGGAGGCGTCAGAAGAGTCCCCGAGCCAGTAGAAGGCCTACTGAATATTTCCCGCGAAGGTGAAGAACACTCGGGGAAAAGGGAAAGTGGAAGAAGGATGAAGGACCTAGTACGGAAACTAGGTTGACCTTGCCGTCCGTAGTATCCACCCATTGTCATTGCATACACATTAATTGATTAATGTTTTATTGTAGTTTTGCTAGCGTGTAGCGAGTCAAGAGTTGACCGTGCTTGAACTCATCAAAGAATGTTTTAACCGTTATGAATTTGTAGGTTAAATGAAAAGAGTTTTCAAACACAAGCAATTGATGCTTATTGTTTTTTTTTTTTTTTTTGTTTTTTAGACCGAACCAAAGATGGCCGCCACGTTCCCTTTTACAATTGGACTAAGGGGCTCAGTCACCGTAGTTCGACACTTTAGGTGAATTTGAGAAAACAAAGAAGTGCGACTGCTTTTTACCCGGATCATTAGCGGGAATGTATCCAAATGGGTATTACTTTTTAGCACTTTAATTTACCGAGGGGGACGGTGTATGGGGAAGGTGAGTTGACTCGTGCTCTTCCTCAAACGAAGTATCTCGGAGCTTGCTTCCGTTCACGGGGTTAACGAAAGGGTTTCCGTCCAAATCTCGCTAGTTTCATGGCTCCTCCGAGAAGATTCTTTGTACCACGAACGGTCCTATCCGTAGGCTCCCACTTTCCGAGGGATTGGTCTCGCGTAGGAGGCTTTTCCTTTAGCACCAAGTCGCCTTCTCTCGATGTCTCGGATCTTGACTTTCTTGTCGAATGCTCGTGCCATTCCGCTCCGGTAGGCTCGAGCGTGTTCCATGGCTTTCAATCTCGCGCCGTCGAGTAGAGCAAGTTCGTCGTGACGGCTCGTAGCCATTCGACTTCATTGACCCCGTTTTCCAAGAGGACTCCTGAGGGATGGAATTTCCAATTCCACGGTAACATTGCTTCCATTCCGTAGGTAAGTGCGAACGGAGTCTCCCCGTGGCGGTTCCGACCGATGTTCGGTATCCCTGCAGGGCTAGATGTAGCTTTTCGGGCCGCCTCCCGACCTCTCGGTGGTCATCTTTCCGATTATCATGGCGAGAGTCTTGTTGGCCGCCTTACCGCACCATTGGTTTGTGGTCCGTAAGGAGAAGACTTGTGACGTGTGACTCGACCCGGCCGCAGTTGGTCACAATTTCCTTCGAAATGAGTCCCATTGTCTGAGATGATCTCATCAAGCACTCCGTATCGGCACATGATGTTCTCTCTGATGAACTCGGCCACCTTCCTAGAATTCAAGACTTGTACGATCCGGCTTCTACCCATTTGGTGAAGTAGTCGATCGCGACTAAAATGAACTCGTGACCATTGCTCCTCGGGAGGAGTGATCTTGCCGATGACGTCGATTCCCCATGCGGCGAAAGGCCATGGCGTAGTCATGCAAGAGAGTTCGTGGAGGAGGGATGTGATTGAGGTTGGAAACCGTTGACATTTGTCGCAGCCTTCTGACGAACCGGATGCGCCTGTTTCCATTGATATCCAATAGTATCCCATACGGAGAATG
This sequence comes from Adenophora triphylla var. japonica, assembly GCA_022495995.1. Lineage (NCBI taxonomy): Eukaryota > Viridiplantae > Streptophyta > Magnoliopsida > Asterales > Campanulaceae > Adenophora > Adenophora triphylla. The sequence goes on from JAFEMH010006508.1 coordinate 113,733, forward strand.
ATCTCGTGTCAATGCTCTAAGCGTTCATGTGCGGACCGCAGTTCCGTTGTGAACTTCGTTCATTAGCTCGCCGGCTTTTTCTTTGTTTACACACCGAAGGAGTGGCCCTTGGTGGCGCTTCTTGTACAACATACCCCCTTAATGACGAAATGGGATGCCAGCGTTTTAATGCCATCATGTTTTTGGCTTTGATCCCTTCTTTGTATTTTCCATCTTCATTTGTGAAGGAAGCTTCTCCGCTTTGGAGGTACCGGTAAATTTGATTGTACTGTGGCTCGTCGATCGTTTCTTTTTCTTTTTCGATCTCACAAAGAATAGGCGGGTGTTTCCCGTCCGCCTATTCTCGAGGGGTTTTACCGCTTTCCCTCGGGAATTTCGACAAGAGAGGCGAGGGGCTGCTGTATGCCCGCGGCGGTTCTGCCTCGTCTCGGCAAATAGTGAAAAGAGATGTCCTTGAACCGAGCAATGAGCTCCTCCATGTACGCGTGGTACTTCAAGGCCGTAATCTACCGTCTTCCATTTGTTGGATACTTGATTGATGATCAATGCCGAGTCTCCATATACATCCAAACTCTAAGATGTCGCGCTCGAGGGCGGCTTCCAAACTCGCCGCACAGCCGTATTCTCGCCGCATTGTTGGTTGCTTCAAAATTCACTTGACGGCTATGGGAGTATGCTCGTCCTGGGATCGACAAGGAGCATTCCAATGCCATTCCCCTTCTTGTTGGCCGCCCCATCGAAGAAGAGTTGCCGCCGGTTTGCGCGCTGTCAAGTGAAAAGATTCCGTCGTCCGGAAATTGTGGATCGTGACCCTTAGGTTCACCGCCGGGAAGTCGGCAAGCCGATCCGCCATTACTCGCCCTTTGTTGATTTTCCGACCATGTACTTGATGTCGAACTCACCAGAAGAATGACCACTGCTAGCCGCATCGACAGGACGGCTTGTCAAAGAGATATCTGACGGGTCCACTTTGGAGACCAGAGCACCGAATGCGACCGCATGTAGTGTTTCGCTTTCCCGACTACCCATACCAAGGCTGCATGTGCTTTTCCGATGCCGAGTAGCCGAGTTCACTTCCTTGAAGCTTTCGGCTTACGAAGTAGATTGCATGCTCAACCTTGGAATCTTTCTCGTTCTTGCGCGCATTGCTCCGATAGACGTGTCTCATCGGGCGATACAGAGTAATGGGCTTGCCTTTCGTGCGGGCACATAATTGGGGGATTAACCAAGTAGGTCTTGATTTTCTCGAAAGCCGTCCGGCACTCTGAGTCCCATTTGATGTCGGCATTCTTTTTCACTGCTTTGAACATGGGCTCGGCAGAGAGATGTCAACCGGTTGATGAAGCGACCGATGTAATCAAGTCTTCCCATGAAGCTTTTCACTGTCAGTGGCTCGAGGCGGCTTCATGTCGATGATGGCCTTGATTTTCCCGGGATCGGCTTCGATACCCCTTTCTCGTAACCATGTACCCCAAGCACCTTGCCGCGCTTGACGCCGAAGGTGCACTTTGCCGGTTCAACCTCATGGAGTGTTTTCGAGTCCGTTGAAGAACTTCCTCGTATCCGTCATGTGCCGCATGTCCGATCCCTTGAGTGGATGATCATGTCGTCGACATATACTTCGATTTCTTTGTGAATCATGTCATGGAAAAGGGTCACTGCAGCCCGCCGGGTAAGTAGCCCCTGGTCTTAGACCGAACTACATGGACCGTGTAAAACAAAGATGTCCCCCATGGAGCTGGTGAAGGCGCCTTGGCCCGATCCTCCCTGACATCTTGATCCGGTCAGATCCAAAGAAACCCGTCCACGAAGGACTTTACTTCGAAATTTGCCGTGGTGTCGACTCAAAGATGTCGATGTTAGGCAAATGGGAAATCATCCTTAGGGCCGGCCTTGTTGAGATCCCGAAAATCCACGCAAAGATCCGACCTTTCCGTTGGCCTTCGTGACCGTCACGATGTTGGAGAGCCAAGTCGGTATTCAATCACTCGATGAAACCAACTCGGAGCATTTTCTCAATTTCTTCTTTAACTTGCAAGGACCACTCGCTTCGATCTTGCGCACCTTCGCTTGACAGTGCTCGATTCGGGATCCAGGGAATTCGGTGCTCCACGATTGAGGGATCGAGTCCTCGGCATGTCCCGATATGACCAGTGCGAACACGTCAACATACTCCCTGAGGAGGTTTATCGTGGCTTCCTTTTCTCGCATCGGCGAAGAAACCGCCCACTTCAGGTCTCTTTAGGCTCTTGCACCGACCCTGTGTTCACTTTCGTCATAACCTCTTCGGCAGCTTGGGCCCGGTTGTCCTCTTGGTCAACTACACGCTCGAGAACTTCTTTAATGTATTGTTCGTTTAATGTGTCTCGCTTCTTTATCAATTGAGTTATTAACGTCTTTTAAGTTGTTTGTTAACTTATCGCTTGTTAAAGTGGCAATGAGAGGATACTCCGAAAGGTCGACTTTTCATTACACAAGAACGGGAATACATGATTGGCTACAACATTATAGTCCTCCGGCGTAAGGCCGTTGGATGACTCGCAGGACTCGGACTCGACAAGGACCGACTCAAAGGGTTTGAGACCGGGCTTTAGGAGATGTGGGTGCGGGCCCACTTTGTCTTCCAATCGCCCGGCTTGCCCTCGTCCGGTGAAAGTTACCCAATTCTTCAAGCCGGCATTGCCGGGATGCTTCGAGGAGGGTGCGGGGATCGAGAGGCTTGGCTCCCGCCGTCCCTATCATGGCGATCATGCTTGTCTGAGCCCCTGGGTCGATCAAGTTGGGCAACTCCATGACTTCTTCAAACAACTCTGTAGAGCTGTCCACCTGAGAGCGTCTTCTATGAATTCTGTTCCTTCGCTTTGGATTTACCGTCTCGAATGTGGCCTCTAAGCCGATCCGAACAACTTGTTTCCCATGGAGAGTACCCCGAGTTGCTCCTCCAAGTCTGGGATTCCCTTGAATGTGTACTCATGGCTGGACTGGGGTGGTGGCAGCTTGGTCCAGGTAGAGATGTCGAGGAACGCTCCCCTTATCGGATTAGCTTTGAGTCCTCGAAACGCCGAGGTCCCGTGCTAGCTGCTCCATTCTGTCTCGTAGTCTTGCTGTGTTGACTATTCCCGCTTCTTTTCTCATCTTTATCAGTTCCACTTTCGGTCCCCTCAGTTCTGCTGTCGGTTCTGCCATCGGTCCCCTCAGTTCTGATGTTGGTCCCCCTTCGGTTCCCTTGTTGGTCCCCTGCGATTCTGCTGTCGGTTCCCTTGGTGAAGTAATGAGCGAGGTCAAAACTGTAAGGTTGGAGGTCGGGTGTGCAGTCAGAGGTTCCCCTTTTGTGGGCTGCCGCCTTGGTGCGGGCGAGCCTTTTGCTTTTCCTGATGTCAGCCGGTGTTGGCGCATAGCCAAGCACCTGGACCGTGGTGTGGTCCTTGACTTCGATGACTTGGTGTTGGCCTTGTAACCTTTTGCCGAGCCCCAGTACTGGGATGAAGTTCATGAGTTTCATCATTTTCATGGCAGGAGGAATCTGATCGTGAGACAGTGGAAGGTCCACGTTGCATATTTGGATCTTGAGGTCTCCAGAGTGAATCCAGCTTAATGGCATGTCATCATTATGCTTGATTTCCAAGACCGGAATGTCGTTGGTGCTGGTCCCCTCGGTGGTGACACCGTCACGTGACTGTGGTTAGCTCGTTGCCTTGTATGAACTTGAGGCACTGGTGAAGGGTGGATGCCACGCCATTGATTTAATGCAGCCAGGGACGCCCCAAGATGGCTGTGAAAGTGATTGGAATGTCCAACACTTGGAATTCGGTGGGGATCACCCGCTTGCCGAACCGTATGTTAAGAGTAGCAACTCCCGAGAACCGTACGGAAGTAGAGTCATAGGCCTTGACAAGGTGGACCGAAGGCTTAAGATCTCGTGGGCTTGATGTCAAGCAGTCCATCATCTTGGCGGGCAAGACATTCATTCCGGAACCTCCGTCTACCAACACGCGAGGAAGACGACGCCGTCCACTGGATCGTGGATGTAAAGCGGCTCATTGTGATCACCCCAAATTTTGGAAGGTCCAAATCATGAAGGTGATAATGTTGCCATAGTGGATGTTACCAATCATCCGAATGACTTCATCTGGGGTTGCGTCCACGGGGACCATGGTACGGGCCAGCTTTCCTCTAGCTTGAGCTGTGAGGATAAGAGGAGGTGAGCAGAGACCAAAGGGAAATGTTTGCCCGAGTCCGCTTGAGCCGAGTGAGGATCGGGTCCTCTTTCAAGGAACTTGCGTCTTCGGGCCGGCCGGACTGCACTCGGCTCCGTCGGCTTTTTGGTGGCCTTAGGTGGTAATGCATGGATTTGACCCGATCGGGTTAGAACGCCGACATCGTGTTTGGTCCCTTCGAACAGCCGCTTCCGAGTTGAGCCATAGTTAGAGGAGGATTCCTCGTAAAGTATAGGGCCATATGCGTCTTCCCTCAACTCATTGATTGTGGATGAATTCCTGTGAGCTTCTTTACTTGACGGATTCTGTCCTGTGATACCGGCTTAGGTGCCTCGCGGGGAGGTAGCCTACGCTTGGACGTAGCTGCTCGAATGTCGTGCACAACATGCTGATTGCCTCGAACCGAACCTGCGTTGCATTGACCCTCCGGGGAGGTTGGAGAGTTCTCGCTCAAACGAACGGTCTCCTTGATTTCTTCACTGTATATCGCGTTCCTTTCTTCTTCTTCAGAGCATATACTCTGTGGCAAACTGAGTTTGGGTCTCGGCGATACTCCTGGCTTGGCTAGTTTTCTCCACTGGGCCCAGATCAACCTTCTGCAGCTGAGCCTCCGCGTCGAGAGTTAATGCCTCGCGTTTCTTCCCATGTGAGAATAGCCAAGTGCTTTTCAACCATGCATGGCGGCAGCCTAGGTAAACCTCCATCGGGAGAGTTTTCTTCTCTGCCTTATCTGAGTGGCGGGTATGTCTGGAAGGCGAGTACACGGCTTCCCGAACATCTCGCCTATGTGACCGGTTGCTGTCCCAGCTTGATCGTTTCGTAAATGAAGGCCGTAGACCGTGGAATTTCCCCGAGTAGCTTGCTCGAGACGAATTTCCATCCTCCTCCTGTTTTTAAATAGACCTTCCTCCCCGAGTTGGCCTTTCAATTTGAGTGCGGTAATAATCCGCTCCCATCCTCCCAGACCTGGGAGTCCGGTTTTGTTGACTTCATGCCCGGCTTGGAAGAGAATGGTTTCATCGTCTTCATCGTCGCTTTCACAGAGAACTGCTTTCCTCGGGAAGGTAAGCGCCGGGATTCGTCTCCGCCGTGTCGTTCCATCTCCTAGGTCATCGGGACCGCTGACCACCCTCGGGCCCGGCAGAGGGGTTGGATGAGAACAGACGGTAGTCCGGAAGTTGCCATGAGCAAAACTCTCGAGGTCGAACTGGTCTAGAGTGGCCTCTAGCTCTCTCGTCAAGCCGCCCGTGACACTTTAAGGGCTTGGTCCCCGTAGGTCTTTCGAGCTTGGTCTTCGTCCCAAAGACGACTTTCTTGAGCGGCTAGTTCCATGAGAGCTTTCCTCGCGAGACCAGGCAGCCTCCGTAGGTGCGCATCGTCCGGCTAGTGTCCGTAACCGTGATTACATTCAAATCGCCAATGGCGGGAACACTGGATTACATTGACGAAGGAATTCGGACTGGGACATTCCATGCGTCCTTCCTTAATCTCGATCACCAAGAAGTTTGCCCATATCTCGTTGGATTGACTCCCACTGGGGTATTGAATTCTCGCAATGTTGACGGCCTCGTGATCTCGCTCGATCGCCAAGTCTATCAAAGCTAGCGCCGATTGGCGTGATGTCTCAATCCGGCCGTGACTACCGGGAGCAGAACCGAACCGAAGCATGTTGATGCCGAGGTGGTCATTTCCTCGTGCCCTAAGCCGACTCGCCTTATGGGGAAGACTTTCGCGTATGTTTTCGGGGGTGGCCGTTGGAAGCATTCCCGAGGTCGATCTCGACTTGTAGCAGGTGAGGAGCTTGGTCTCCTTTGCTGCCGCCTTTTGGCCTTCGCGGCGCTTTGAGGGTATAAGCTTGACCGACGGCATCGGGCCGGTTGCCGCTGGGCCGGTACTCTAAGTAGTGATGAGCTCCGAGCTCGCTGCCGCCGCGCGCCTCGTTTACCATGAAAGCAGCAAAGCGTACTTCATACCGAGGGTGACCTTGGTGTCGTGCACCGACATAACAAGGACGGGATCCTTCGCTTCATCAGATACCTGGAATAGATGATATTGACGAAGTCAGCCGTCCATATTCACTTGGATCAGCAGGGGATTCCTCGCTGCGAATCACGTGCTTCCACCGTTATCGGATAGCCGGTCTCAGACCGGACGCGAGCTTGACAATTTCCATGGTATTGGAACCTTTGGTCGTAAGTGACCTCGACTCGGAAGGAGTCTGGTCCGTCCTCAAAACCGAGCATGTGAATGCGGGAGGTCTCGGCTATGCGTGGTCCGCTGCGTCCTCGACTCCCAGAGTCCAGATTCATCGTCATCTCATCAAGCTTTCAATCCAGTGTAGGGACGGCCATTGGCAAAGTTGCGTCAGGCCGGAGCAAACTAGGAAAATCTCATCATGCTCTACGCTGAGCGGAAAGGCTTGTGAGGGGAATCCCTCGTAGAGGACCTTCCATACGACTCTGGGCCATGGGCATACCAGATGAGTATTGACGCATACTTGCTCGATTTTTATCACAAAAGATCTCCTCACCTCACTGCGCATGTGGCCGTAGAGCGTTTGGAAGAAGGCCGACGAATCTCGGATTGGAGACTCGGGGGTTTATGTGCTCCGCACTGGGCATGGCGATATTCAGCCGCTCTTCCTTCCACCCGCCTCCAAGTGTTGGAAACGACAGCTGGAACTTGGATGTATCGGACTCGCTTCTGTGGTCCGCCCGCCGAGTACGCGTTTACATAGTTAGGCATCTCCGGACTCGAGAGGGACTCTGATGAGATTCGCCTCGCAGTCCCTCGGCTGATTCGAAGGAGGTAACCTAGCCCCGAGTGCCAATAATGCTTGGCTACTGTCTCGGCTTCTCGTTTCCTATGAGGAAACCTGGGCCCTCGGATGACTTTCGAGATCTCCTCATTTGGGCTGATTTAACTTTGACAAGATCAATGAGAGAGTGGAAGCTATGGCCTTCATGCATGTAGCCAAGGGCTTCCCCAAAAGAGCCGTCAAATCGGATGGAATGTCCATCACGTGGAATTTTGCTTAAAATTATTCGGGGTTTCGAACCAAAGTTCCTGCAGTCACCGTCCCCAGATGGACGACGAGACGAGTTGTCGTAGGCCTGGATAGTCCGAGTAGACGGTATCAAATGGCTTTCATGGACGCGGGAGAGCTCGCATCATGCCGAGAGGGAGGACATTAATCTGGGCCAGTGGACCTCGTTATCTACCAATACTCCGTAGGAGTGATATGGTGTTGAGTTTGAGAGTGATGTACAGAGCTTCGTTGTGCCCCGAGGCGTCTCTCGGTAAGTCTTCATCACGTAACGTGATCATGCCGCCATACAAAGCGGGAGTCGTAGATCTCGTCTCTATCCGTAGAAGGAGAGTCATCCACCCATCCGTTTCCTCGTCTTCCTCTTGCGAGGTAAAGCCTTGGCCGGAACCTCAGGAGTATGTTGAGGCCGCCCGTGGCGGTTGCCGCCCTTGGTTAGCACATTGATCGAGTGCGACTG